>JAURVB010015137.1:0-19657 GCA_033002965.1 Piper betle
AATAGAAACCAAATTGGATTCATGATTCATCACTGCATCTCCAATCTTATTAAGTAGACCATGGACATCGTTGGAACAATTCGTGTTACTTTTGTAAATGGCAGCTCCACCAAATCTGACAAGAATCCTTTTTAACTCCACCATTTGAGCTTCTAACTTCTCCATTTCACCATCTGTCTTCCAATAGCTGTTCCTGTCCATCTCAGAGGCTCCATATAACATCTTCAGTGCAACTTTGATAGGATCCAACAGGGATTTATGGCTCATCACTTCAGCTCTCAATCCTCCATTGATCTGCTGGGTAGATGCTTTTAACTTCTCCATCTCCTCCATGGCCCTGCTACATGCTCTCCATATTAAAAAATCTGGACTTGCCCAACTCATTCTCTGCCTTCAAAATCTGCAATTCAACTTCAATAGGAACAAATTTGGATTCATGGCTTTGCACCTCACCACCAATCTCACCAATCTGCTCATCTGTATATGCTCTCAACTTCTCTATCTCATCCACAACCAAAGAAATCCCGGTCTGACTATCAAAAACCCAACGTGGAGTTATGGTCTTCAAAGTCTGCAACTTATCTTCAATAGGAACCAATCTGGATTCATGATTGTTCAACTCACCCTCAATATCACCAATCTGCTCATGTGTATATGCTCTCAACTTCTCTATCTCCTCCACTACCTCCGAAAACCTGCTCTCAATATAAAAAACGACTCTTAAAATCTTCATGATTCAACAACTCCCCTAACTCCTTGCTATCTGTACTAATAATCAAGTTCTGATCTTCCTTTACCGCACTTTCCGAAACAAAAGATTGATCTTCTTGATGACCACCGTGGAGATTAACATTCATGACTTGCTTGAGGCTGTTGACTTCGTTGTTGAACTCCATGCCCAACCTCAACCGTTCCAATTCGAAGACTTGAGATTTGAGCCATCGCATTACCTCATGTGTCACGTACATGCCGGCCTTGTTGTCGTCTTCAAGAACATCGGTGGTGTAGGTAGAGGCTTGTCCATTACTGGGTTTGCGTCCAATGAACTTGCTTGTGTGAACGGAGTATGATTTTGGCCTGGGGAACAACCTGCACCAATTACAGGGTGCCGTTCTCACAAGAATCGGCATGGCCGCCGGAGGTCTGATCATGGTTGCATGCAGTATGTATAGACGGCCTGTAGGGTTTCTTTTTTGGGATTGTGAAGAAGGTAGAAGGTAGAGAGGCGCCTACGTAAATATAAATTAAGATAAAGAGATTGGCCTAATGTGGGGATCAATTGGAGATGGAAATGGTAGTTATCTATAAAAGGATACGGATAGACCACACATAATTTTTATGAGAAGAAAACTGGATTATTTAAGTCAACGGTTTAAATAATATTGTTTTAGTTATCATGCTCAAATTATATGGTACAGGATATATTCGTTTAACCCGTCGAATATCAGGTCAACCGAATTTTAAAATTATAAATAAATAAAATTATATGTGCTAAACCAGTCAACGGAGGAAGCGGAGAAGCCAATCGAGGAGAGGAGACGTCATTAATGTTCGCTCAGCCGACCCACCTGGTTGCGGCTGTCGATGGCCTCTGCAAGGCTGTTGACTATAAAAACAATAATAAAATATTATATATATATATATATATAGTCAAATATAGGGGTCGGGTATCGGTCGGACGGATGTCGGACAAGTTATTGTCCGTGTCTGTCCAAAATTTTATCGGACAAAACTTGTCCGACCGAATTAATGTCCGACTTGTCCGTCGGGCCTGGACAACGTCCGTGGACAGTCCAAAATTATACCCTAATTACTAACCCTAACCCTACTTACCAACATAATTCGCCGTCGCCGCCCTCCCTCGCCCTCCCCCGCCATCCCCCGACCTCCCCCGCAGCCCTCTGTCGCTGCCCTCCCCTGCACCCTCCGTCGCCGCCCTCCCCGCCCTCGCCCTCTGTCACCGCCCTCCTCGCCGCCCTCCCTCCCCGCCCTCCTCCCGCCCTCCTCCCGCCCTCCGCCGCCCTCCCCTGCCCTCCTCCCGCCCTCCACCCTGCCACCTCCCCCAACCTCCACCGCCCTCCCCTTTCCTCCTGTCGCCGCCCTACCCCGCCCTCCGCCACCGCCTCGACCTCCGCCGCCGCCTGCCTCCGCTGCCCTTGCCTCTGCTCGGACCGCCGCCCTCTGCCTCCGCCGGACTGCCGCTCTTTGCCGCCGTATGCTGATTATTTTATATTTTAGAAATACTTATAAGGTTAATAATTATTAAGTTAATCATTATTTATAATTGGATATAATGCAAAAAAATTATAACGACGAAAGTGTGTAGCGTTTGAATTATAAAAATTTGTGCAATTATTTGGTGAAGGAAGCTTGCATCTTGGAGGGAATAGGTACTAAATACAAATTGATATATTTTTTTGAGAGATGGATCATATAAATTCTTTACTAAATGTAAATGAGCAAAGTGGAGGTCGAAAAGATAAAAAAATCGATTGCTAAAGAAGTAGAATTTATAGATGGTTCATTATCAAAAAGAGGAAAATGACATCCGATGTATGAGCCTATTTTGATAGAAAATATGAGAAAAATTGAACATCTGTTATTTGTCATTACTGTGAAAAGAAATTTGAGGGAGCAGGAAGCTATGGAACTACTTATTTATGGAGGCATGTTGAAGGGAAATGCCATAATTTCAAAATGAAGAGGACAAAAAATATAAGTGGTGATATTGGGCAACAAATTTTCAAGATGGGAGTGAAAAAAGATGGAGAAAATAAAATAAAAGTTTGGAAATTTGATCAAGGAAGGAGAAGATTAGAGTTGGTCGAGGCAATTATCTTACATGAGTATTCATTTTTAATTGTGGAACATGAAGGATTTAGAAGGTGGGTTAGTAACTTGCAACTATAATTTGTGATGGTTTCTAGGAGAACAATTACAAGAGATTGTCTTCGAATTTATGAAAAGGAGAAAAAAATGTGTAACTTGCAACCACAATTTTATTGTATATTATGTTTTGTAATTTTCATAAAATATAATATTAGCATTAAAAATGTTAAAGGCATTATTTTATTGATATAAAATATCGGACATTCGGTCAATCGTTTGGTCGGACAAAAAATATCCATATTTGGTTTGTTTTAATTCGGTCAACTTCGGTCGGTCATATTCGGTCGGACATGCTTCGGACGTCGGTCGGACACAGACATTCAGACGTCCATGCCCACCCCTAGTCAAATATAAATTCAATAAATATAAAAAATATTTATTTTTATTTTTTTCCAAGGCTTTTTGTGGCAAAGATTGTGACAACAAATTTGCCACTAGAAATCGTGGCAATTCTAAATTGTTTTGGCCTCATTTGCCTCAAGCCAAGCACTTGGCAAGGTTTATTTACGAAAAGGGTAATTTGATCCGGGTTTACCTGTGGAAAACGACTGATTTTCTTGTAGTGTATTTTTTTATAAATGCTCATTCTTTCAACCTTTCAAGGTACAAATCTCAAATTGTGCAAATGATGATGAATGAATATCATACTAGCCAAAGATTACTACAAATTTTAAATAGTTACCACTTGTACCAAAAGCTTAAACTATTTGGCTTTATTTCACCGGCACAAAAGAAATGCAAAATCTATGAAATCTACAATGGTAATTACTCTCGAAAGTATTGTTCTTCGAATAAAAAAGTTTCCTATTTGTAAAATATTTTGTGATAAGATTAGGGTGGCTGGTTGTCATTTGGTTGATCACCCAATTTGCTGTTGTTTGAACTAAGCTAGTATTTAATATTAACATGAGGAAGTAATTGTTGTAACTATTCAAGGTTCATGTACAATTTAAATTGTTCTTGGTATATGAAGAGTTTTGCGAAATTTTTAACTTCTAATTTAGAATGTTCAAGAGTTAACATTAAATATAGATGTATTTAAAAAGAATAAATTAGATAGACCTAATAGACAGGTGTAGAGGCGACCTTCAAAATCTATACCAAACACTGATATTCTGTCTCCACTATTTCATAAAAGGTGTAGGCAGTTAAGACAGATTTTGGATGGTAACATAACACAAATCAAATGGATAAAAATTTTCCCATGTTCTTGCGTAGACAAATCAGCCCGCCTAATAAAAATTGGCCCTAATATATTCTAATTAAAAAGAAAATTAACATATTTCCACCTAATTAACATCTTGAAATATAGAATGAAATTTATCATTTTTTCTGATCTACTAATATATATATATATATATATATATATATATATATATATATATATATATATATGGGTAATGTTTTCCTGAGCAAGTGGTAGGAAAAGTTTCCTACCCCAAATTCTAATCCAGGCCGTCCATGTGATCGGATGGCTTAGATTTGATGATGAAAACAAAAAACAAAAAAAAATTTCTCCTCTCCTTGTTCGCCGGCGGAAGGGTTTTGGCCACGGCTGGGCGGGTGTGTAACACTCTAAATCCGGTTCACGCTCGTGAACCTAACCAGCATGTTACAGAATTGGTATCAGAGCCACTCTCGGTTGATTAAGATGATAGATATATTTATAGGTGATGTGTGTGCAAAGACTGCTCCAAGTCCAGCTGGCAGGTATGTTTCTGCCTATTTTCTTTACATGCAGATTTTTTTCTTCATAAGTTGTTTGGATAACAGTTTATTCAGGACCTTATCAGAAGTATGTGGAATTAGTCTTAGTTGAGTTGGCAGGTCATTTCTATGAATTTTTCTCGTGATATCAGAGTGTTTGTCGGTTAGATGTGAGAAGGGAACATTGTAGTGCTAGCTGAGGTATAATGGGTATAAGGTCTTATCTTATACCATATTCGGACGTTAAGCAGATGTGAGCAGGAATCTGACAAGGTTGTCATGATGGGCTTAGAGACCCACTAGTTCTGTCCATTGCATAAGTGAATTGGATGATTGACCAGGTGTTCAGAATGTCTTGCATGTCACCACTCTTAGTCTTGTTTCCATGAGACATGGTGTACATGATAGGAATGAGTTAAAAGAAAAGTGGTAACAATAAGGGAGCTTGAAGTATAGAGATATTAGCAAGTGAGTTGGCACATGAGGTGAACTACTTCCAGAAGATAGTGATGAATGAGGATGAGTAGCGAGGTGGATCGACAATCCAATGGGCACTTCACCGCATCCCCCTCTTCCACTAGTTTATGACTTATAGGCAGAAGTTTTGGCTTCTTTTTGCCAGACATAGGTCTCGATATGACAAGGAAAAGATCAGGGCTACTATTGCCTATGAGATCAGATATTTGATAGGGTTCTACCAGAGATAAGGCACCAAATCAGCGATTGTCATTTGAAGGCTAGTCAGCACTGATGAAAGTAGCCACCCAGATTTCAGGAGATTAGAGTGGATTCAGCATAGGTTTACCATCATCTGTGTCAGTACCATGATTCAAACATCTTCGGATCAAACACGCATGACTGGACAACCTAAGCAGAATTGTTAACAGCCAAGATATGTCAGAGACAGTAGAGTGGATTACAATGTATACGATCAAGATTAGATTTTAGTATCTAGATAGAATTATCGCCGACAGAGTTGCACAACCGCTGACCGAGTGCACAACGAATGACCGAGGGCACAACCGCCGACTGAGTTGCACAACCACTGATCGAGTGCACAACCGCCGACCGAGTTGCACAATCGCCGACCAGAGTCAGACAACCACCACCGAGGTGCACAACCGCCGTCTGAGATGTACTACCACTGACCGAAGATGCACTACTGCCGTCCGTGTATTGCTCATCCGCCGACCGAATAGATCAATTAGAGCTTACTAGGATAGTTGTAGGACTAGAATTTGAAGAACAAGATATAGCTACAATGGGATTAGCAGAACATAGAAGAGTTAGGAAAACAGATGTTATTTTGATGAGATGGCATAGGATCCGACTTCACAAGCTCTCTTGCAATTAGTGTCTTGACCTGACACCCTTGGATCAGATGAATATTGCAAGATAACCCCATCAGGCTCTGTTAGTGACAGTCTCATAGGGATATGCATGGATAGAATCGGAGAACATGACAGTATGACCTCTAGATGGGATGGTCACAATGATCAAACTGTGCAGATTGCATGATAGTATATCCATGGGCCACAACCAGCATACATAGATCAGATGATTAGTAGATGGTCAAATGCCATTGAACCCATAGCGATTGGCCAGTAGACGATAGGAATTCGACTTATATTAGAGTATTGGGCATAGATAGAGGGTTAGTGAGGAAGGGTTTCCAGAAGGATAGTGATTCCTTTGTGTTTCACCAGCACGATTAGGTTCTCACATTGAGACATAGGATTGAGCCTTGCCTTGAGTATAGAGGTACCTTTATGGTACTGATTAAGGTTTACGAGTGCAGGTAGATGTTGCAGACCGATCTTCTAATGAGGATTTCACCCCAGCTTGAGAGTGATGTAGACATGGACTTCAAACAGAACAGGCCATGCTGACTAGAGAGCGATACCAGTGTATGCTCATCTTGATTGATAGCCTTGCTTGAGAGTCTACCACAACGGTAGTAGTCATGTGAGTCAAGATTAGTACTACAAATCGGTATGAGACGGCAGGTCACACACCACTGAAGAGCAGACGAGACATGTGTCAAACCTCATTATGAGTCCCTGTAGACTTGAGGGGAAATAGTGGTTCTTTGGGTCGTTTGAACCCCGCCCGTTTAGAAGTGCGTGACTAGTACAGTATCGAGAAACACATGCTTACTGTTAGCTGATTGAACTAGAGCCACATAGGAGCCGTTTCTGAGATTCGTCATTGATTGACTGTTCCACAGCCTGATCACCTATGGCATAGTGAATCGTGGAGATCTTAGAGACAAGTCCATAGACCTACTGATATTTTGGCCACCTAGTATGCTACATAGGGATTTCAGTTCCCTTGCCATTTATACGATACCTTGACCTTATCATAGATCAAAGTGACATACCTATGTAGCAGGTTTTTCTTAGCCTAGTGGATTCCCCATTTACCTAATGTCAGATACCATCTGTGAGGATGAGATGTCACCTATCGAGAGTTGTTGAACAGTGTGACTAGATTTTCACGAGATTCAGCCTCCCTTCCTATAACCTAGAGATATCAGACAGAGTAGAGTTTTCACTTGAGGATTTCCACCCACCCCTCTGTAGTATCAGTTTTACCATCAGTTAGCAAGAAGATTGAGATGAGTATACATTGACTAGAGCACAGAACACATGCCACAGACCAGATGTAGACTCCACAGTCCCATGCAGAGTATGTTATCATACTCCTTGAGACACGCTGTGTATGTATAGGTGTTCTCGCCTCCTTTCAGCAGTAGTTAGTGGTTGTATAGATAGTCACCTGAGCCGTAGCATACAATAGAGTCATAGCATCTATCCTTGTTCTCTTATAGAACAGAGTGAGATATTTGGCTCAGGACCGAGTCAACTAGGACCCAGTGAGCGGTTCAGTTCCTTATATAGGGACACTTGAGAGTTGGATCTAGACTGGTGACAGTGAGCCATACAGCTCATTAGTTTACACACTCGACCTAGCAAGAGACTCATAGCATACTTTAGGTTGGTTGTAGGACTTAGGAATTGAGTTTCTTGAGAGTACATATAGGTGACTTTTCACAGATGAGGATTAGAGGGACATGGGTAGATGTTAGCAGGTAGGTCTTACCCTCGGCGTAGTTTTCCAGACATAACCCAGATTAGAACCTTGCGATACTCTAGAGTATTTGCTTGACCAACCCAGTAGGCCCTTAGGGGTGATCTAGGTTTTCCGCCGAGTTAGCAGTAGGGATCAGAATAGAAGAGAGGGATGATGATAATGTCAGAACAGACACAGGAAGTATAGAATCCAGCATGTTTGAGATGGTCAACATCACTAGCAGGACTCGCCATGTCGGCACCACTACAGTCAATGAGGATGTATAGGATTGTTGAAGCAGTAGAGGATACGACTGATATGTATCCAGCTTCTAGATAGTAGTTCAGCAGAACCTCCTTGAGTTAAAATTTCGAGGACAAAATTTTTATAAGGAGGGAAGATTGTAAAACCCACGATTCGAGTCAGGGATTTATATTTAGAACCGGTCGGTTCGACCGTTATTTTCGAGTCGAGTCAGTTTCAGAACACGTGTACTGAGCCGATGCCGGTCTCGTGTATGAGCCATGAGGGTCATGTGTACCCAAGTATATGATGATAACGTCATGAACACAGCAGAAAAGAATGAGTTATCAGAATATATAAGAGTATGCAGTTCATTTTTTTTATTATGATATATAATGGATCGTAGAATTAGTTTTAGGCCGTTTACCGCGTTAGGACGCGTTACGGGCATTTTGGGTGGGTTGATAGTTCTAGAGCATATCATTATGATTTTTTTTGGTGTTGTTTGATTTTACGGGATTTTTCCTGATTTTTATGAATTTTTTAGGATTTAATACGACTTAGTTACTATACTTGACTCGAGCCGGAGACGAGTCAAGTCTTAATTACAAGTTTGCCACCCAACTAATTCTTCTCCACCCCCGACCTTTTCTCCCCCACGCCCAAACCCTAGCCGCCGCGCCGCCCTGTTCGCGCGCCACCGCCGCCACGGCCGACGCCGCCCGGCCGCCGATCGCCGCCCCCTAGCTCCGCCACGACGTTGCCGTGCCGCCCCGACCAGCCCCGGCCGCTGCCAGGCCGCCGCGACGTCGGAATCGGCTCGCCTAGCGCCGCGGCTACATTTCGGTCGCGTCACCGATTCTGCCGCCGGCAACCATCGCCACCACGATCAGGTGGTCGCCTCAGCACCCTCGACCACCCAGTGACCCTTCTTGACCGGAGCGGAGGCCGTCGCCGCCGTGGCCGGCCGGATCTAGCCACCATCACCGCAGCCTCTGTTTCAGCCATTTTCTGGCGAGCCACCACCTCGGCCGACCATGTCGATGTCGTGGATGTGTCGGGCTCGCCGAGCCGGTTCCAATGGTACCCTATATGACCCCTATCTGGCTAGTAGACGCCGTCGGTAATTGTCGCCGGAAAACCGCCGGAAGGTTGCCGGAAAACCACTGAAGCCACCGGAAAACCGCCGGAAAATCGGGTTCGCTGGAATTTGCCGGATCTTCCAAGGAGTTCATCCAGTCGATCCCGATCGAATGTCAGACGCCGATGAGCGCCGAATTCGAGCTCCGAGACGCGCGACGGAACCCTAGCCGTCGCCGATTGCCGATGACGTGAGGTATAATTACCTCCGATTTAATTAGTTAAAATTGAGATGATTGTTAGCATAACATGCAACAATTGAGTAGTTGTCATGATGAATATTAGCACAGTATGCTAGATTTAATTAACTGTTATGAGTAATGCTAATTATGAGTGAAGGGATGATTGTATGATTTGGGTAATTGCGAATGAATAGTAAGTGATCTAATGAGGTAGATCGAGTCTCAGCATGATAAGTGATCACGAGATAACTTAGAAAAAACACAGTAAAATTGGTATGAATAGGACGAGTTAGGATTATTTACTTTTATGATTATTTGATTGGTCATTGTGATGGATGATGATGGTGTTGTGTGTGATTCATTGATTTTGATGCATCATGTAGTTAGTGGGCGTTAGTATTTAGTTTTGATGTGTAGGTACGGAGTAGGAGCTCGCCGCCTAGGCGCGATGACACGCTTGGAGCTTCTACCAGGTCCGTTTAGGACTCGTCTCTGATTTACTCTTTCTATTATATGTTTAATTATTGCCTGCAGGACGGGTTAAGTGGCGTTTTATCGGATCCCACTTAACTCGGGCCATTTAACCGAACATTTTCCGGATTAATAACCCCTCGAGGATGAGATCCCTCGAGGTTGATTTCGAAAACAAGATCCACCAAAAGTTGCCTTCGGGCCTATTATATAACTCCCTACCCATGCCTATATATATATAGTTTATATAGTTTTCGTGTTTCTGTGAGACGAGAGATGGAGAAATCGACTGCACGTACCATGCAGAGGATGCCGTGACAGTCAAAGCGGGCTCTGGATTAGTGCCAACGGACTGTTCCATTCCCGAGGGATCCTGACAACTCCGCGTTTGAGTTCCTCACACCCGGAGAACGTGGAGGTTTACGGGTACTGTTTAGTACAGCGCATGTCCGGACTTGTGGTTCAAAGGGTACTAAAGGCGACTGCCTGAGAGTACTCGGCCTTCGTGCTCAAGGCCAGGAGAAATATAGAGGTAAGGAGAGGGCTTAGGATAAAGTTTCACGAGAAGTACTGAAAAAGAAGTGCCGAGAGCGGCACAGTACCAGCAGCAGATCAGTAAGTTCGGGATGCTACCGGGTCTGCAGCCCAGTGGCTCCTCAGTAGTGCCCTTCAGAGTGTTCACGTGGAGTATATGATGTTTTCTTTCATATGAGAGTTTGCTCTCATAGCTAGCTTGTTATAGTTATTTTATTTTCCGGACCAGTAACACTTGTTACTGACGTGTTTTTATACTATATGTAGGTAATAATCACGAGTTGGAGGAGCCAGCTTGGACGGAGGAGCAATGAGGTCTTGTACACACATACATGTTAGATTTCTGAATGTTTAATATTGTGTTATTATGTTATTATATTGTGAATGACATGTTCAAATGCACGAGACATGATAGAATGTGAACATGATCAGAGATGCGCAGAGGAAGCGTGGTGGGTTGAAACCCCAGCTTCAGAATGAATTTATAAGATGTTAGATTTTGTGTGAATGAAATTATGGATGCATGTGTATACATATATATATATATATATATATATATATATATATATATTATTTTGACAGGTGGGCCCCATAATTGCACTTTTAGGGGAGACCCTGTCTGTTTTATTTCAGAATTTTTATCGTAATTGTAATGATGTGAAATTTAGGTTGCATGTCATCCATGTAGTATCATGTTAGGGTTTTATGCATTTATCCATGCATGACAAGTCGTATCTACATCTTAAGACGCCGAGATTGGATCCGCTCGAGTTAGGTTCGCGTTAGCCGACCTAACCGGGGCCTGTAACATGCCGGTTTGGTTCACGAGTGTGAACCAAATTTGGGGTGTTACAAGTTATGTTTGGACCAATAACACTTGTTACTGATGTTTTTGTACTACATATGTAGGTGAGAATCTGGATGACTGAACACTGTTGGGACTACAAAGGAGCAGCAATGCAACTGTCATGCATGTACCTGCCGAGAATGAGCGAGATTGGGATGTGATGAACTATTGTGAATGATGTGGACAAAATGTTATGATGTTTTAATGCTAGAAATGTTGTGTGAATTTAATGAAATGTTCGGCGTGATAGCATTTTGAATAGAAACGAACAGGATGATCTAATGGGGTTGAAACATGATGCAACAAGATAAAGATGGTTATGATGTAATTGTGTGTGAAAAGTAAAATATTTTGGCATTGTTTTACTTGTTCATTATTATATATACATAGTATTTATTGTTGACAAGGTGGTCCCTATTAAAATTCTTTGCTTTCCGAACTTTTAATGAGTTTGCTTTGTTTTGAATATGGTTGGCATATCACATCATGCATCTAGAATAACTTTAGAGCCTATAGCATCTCATCCATGCATTGAATGTTTGCATCACCATCTTGAGACGCTGAGGGTAGATCCAGCCGGACTTAACCGAATTTAGGAAATTAGTGAACGGTTTGGTCTCCGGTAGCATTTCTGGTTCAGATTGCGGGTGGATTGAATCGGGGTGTTACAATAACGACGTCTACAAATTTGGCACAGAGGCGGTCTGTTGTCATGGACCAGACCATCCATATCCCTCATAGCAACATGAGCATCTATTCATTATTTCTAATGTGCTCCTTGTTTTGGCTAATTTGACCATAGATGTTGCTACCTCTAATTAAAATCTCGACAATGTCAAGTAGCTAAAACTCGTGCTGCCACACCTACAACTCTCACTATATCACTAAAAATGGCAAACTTCCTATCCAAATAGGCCATCTGATGGAGACCTTTGTAAAAACGCTTTATTCTCCTTCTCTCAGTCCAAACCAAATCTGGTACAAATCTTTCTAAATCTCTGGACCTAGTCTCATATTGCACCACTATCATGGGACCCTGTTTCTGTGTCTGGAATTCCTATTTTTCTCTTCTTAATATTTGGTAGAAAATAATTCTCATCAAACTCTGCCCTGAACTCTTCCCAGGTATGTCTTGAGGTTGTCAGTGGCAAATGTAAAACCCTTAAAAAAATAATTAGGTTATTTTATTTAGGGTTTTCTAAATCTTAGAACGAACCGTGAATATTAATTAATTAAATTAATTTTTTTAAAAATTAATATTATAAATTATCGATTTTGACCTTTAGCATATCGGTATAATGATATTTATAATATTTTTAGGATTTAACATCCATTCGTATTAACTTAATAATTACTTTTGACTTTACATTATCACACAAATGACTTTTTGATTTCCACACATATTTATAAAATTTAATGTAATGACTTCTTGAATTCCACACATAATCTTCTATATAAAGGAGAGTTCTGTTGATGTTAAATGAAATATCCTCTAGATAGTTTGTGAGTACATTTGACTCACAAAGGGAAGGATTTAGGATCGTGTGTTATAGTTGCAAGTTCTTCATCACAATACCAGGTTTATATAATTACTTGAAATATTATATATTTTGATTTGGGAGTCTTGGTCAGCCTGAGTCCACATTCGATCACCATGCACTGAGCGCAGCTGGGGTCAAAGAATTGGCTTAGTCCGACATAGGGCAGCACTCATAAAAAATTACTATGTAGGAGTCTTGGTCGACTTGAGTTCATATTCGACCACCATGCGCCGAGCGCAACCGGGGTCAGTGAATTAACTCAATCCGACACAGGGCAGCACCCCCTGAAAGATTAAATACCTGCCCTCATGCCGAAAGGGGTGACAGTACGGCTCATTATGCACTTGTGATACCTTGAGGATGAGTCAATGACAAATATTGGTAACTACAGGCCGAGGGCCACGTAGTGTATGTGCGCATACATGGGATTGTAGCTGGATGGGCGGCCACCCTCCCAGCATATTAAGAGCTCAGCATTTGCTCATAATCACTAAAAGATGTACGAGCATTGAAGGATGGGTAGAGTCGGGACAGCTGGAGGACTCTATTATTAGACTATTCTTTTTCGAGATTGTTTGCATGGCAGTGGGATTTTGGTTTGGTTCATGAGACTTAGATTATTCTGAGTATTTATTATATTAACTTTTATGTCAAGAGTTTATTTAAAATATTTAAAATTAATAGAAAATTAATTTATGAGATACTTAGTTTAATATAGTAACACTTGGCTCGTGGCTTGGCTCGGAACGGGCGGGTCGTTACAGCAAATGTGAAACCCATCACCGAATCCCACCATATCCTGGCTTCATCTTGGATGGCCTATGTAATGATGCGTACCCTATGCTCTATTAGGCATGTCATACTACCAAACACTCCTATGGCTAATGATATCCACAGTAATGTCTCTTCTACATTCAAGTTCCCAAAAAATAGAGACCACCATTCTTCACAAATTTCTCATACTGCCACGGTTCCAAATTTCTTACCTCTGCAGATCTGTTAGACACTTCTCCTAGCTCATATTGCGAAAATTATGGTCCTGCATCTGCTGATACACCATCAAATCTTGTAGCTCCACTTCCACCTGTAGTCTTCCCGTTACCTATTATTACGGGTCCACTGACATATGGGCCCATTCTTGTCTGATATGAGTCGAACAAAGGAGCCGCTGTTGGAGTAGTCCTATGTCGTAGTGGTGCAGGATGAGGCGATGGTGAGGGCCTATGGGAACTACAAGCTCTCCTTGTGTCTCATAATCGACTGTGGTCTTTTCTCTGGCCCTGGCCACTAAAAGGGCTATCTGCCTGAGCTCTCTCCAAAATTCTTCTTGGTTTTGCTGCATCTATATTTGAGCCTCAGCCAGTCTGGTAATCGTTGCATCTCTCTCCTATCGACTACTGCTACCGCAATGATTTCCATGGTGATGGCTCTCAGTGCGTCAACTAATTGAGACAGACACACTGGGCTCTCCTGGTGGCATGGTAGTCCTCGATCGACTAGATGTTATGCCACTGTGACCATGGCTCTGACTGTCTTGTCCGAGCAATGGAGGGAAGAGACACTAATCTGTGTCTTGCAAGTCTGTCTCGCCATTCTGCTAGGATTCACTACTCTAACCTAAACACATTGTCACACCACTGATCGGTAAGAAAATTTGCAAACAAAAACAATAAAATAGAAATATACCTGTTGGCACAACTCAGAGCAACTTGTGCACACATGTAACCTATAATAACACCTACCATCTTAATTAACCAAGGGTTAGCTTTAATACCAAGACTGTAACACCCCATTTCGGATCTCCCACAAACCAGACAAGAAATGCTACCGGCTACCGAATCATTCTGCTAATCTACTTAATTCGGTCAAACTAACCTGGATCCGCCGAAAACGTCATTGTTAGAACCTTGAAGTCGGCATTGCACTGCCACTGTAGTAGGGTCCATCAGACCGGTTTACTATTGATCGCGTCCACTTGTTTTGTCTAAATCTGTGACCAACTCCACAGCCCCATGGTTGACCTTGGTCATGACCAGACCCGATCCCGACAACCTTGTACATGATACCCATCCGTGACCTGGATTTTGAGTTGACGTAGCATGTGCCACTTATAGCCCGGTGCACCCAGAAATCTCTAAAAGCCTATGCACGCCACCTAGTCTAGTCTAGCATTTTTCTTATTTGAACCAACCCGAAGCTGTCTAGTTCGGTCAATTATCATTCCGAAAATCATTTGAAGGCCTTCTAAACCTCGGTTGGAGGTGAAACTTACTAACCCACCATTTTCAGATGCCCCAAAAGCAGTAGTGGGGCTAAGTCATTAGAGTCAAAGCTATCAAAGGCAAATTTATTTAAATGCGGCAAAATTCACTATTTTGTGTAAAGTGTAAAATCAAAGAAGAAATAGTGGATTGTGAGTACTAATCTCACCATTGACTGACTTAGGGATTCAAATCGAACCCTAAGGAGTCATGTAAAAATCTTGGGTATTTATTCCTTGTTCATGGTATTTTATATTTATTTAACTCGCATGATTTCTTTGTGCAGCAAGGGCGCCTTTAATCCCATCGAACCCTCTAACCTAACATGAAGCGACGACTGTTCATGGGGGCGAAAATCCAGTGCTCGAACAGGTTCCTGTTAAGTGTTTAAAGTATACAATATTTACCCTTGTTTTTAATATAATTTTGTAATTCCTGGGTATAAACACTATTAATTAAGTTATATTTCTCGTTTTATTCTAGTTAATTAATATTTTATGAGATATTCTTAATTTTGGAGTTTTAATGCAGAAAAATGAAACAAATTAAGCTTTGGAATTGAAAGGTCATGGCCACCCAATGGCTACAATTTATGGTGTTGACAAAGTTTGATGAAGATAGATGTACATTGTTTTGGTTGCATTTAAGTATGTCGAGGAGTTGAAAATTTGAATTGATTATCATAATTAATTAGACTACGTCGATTTGTGAACACTCTCTTTAAATTCATGTATCTAATGGCTATCTCATCTTCTATATAAATGGGTGGTCATTTGTTGTTTGAGATATCTCAACTTTTGGCTTAGAAGTAGTTTTAGTTTTTGTAACTTTTTTCTTTCCATAATGAGAAATAGTTTCTTTTTTATATTGTTTTCTATTTTATTATGAAGTAGTCTTTTATTTTGTTTTAGAGAAGAGTGGAACTTAACATGATTTAATTGAATTCATTTCAAGTTCTTACTCTTTATTCAATTAGATTATTTGAATTATCATGTTCTAAATGCTAAGAATAGATTGATCGTCTGTTTCTTAGATCATGAGGTTTAATTAGATTTCGGGAGAAATTAATTAGATTAGTCATTAATAATTCATCATATGATAAGTCTTTTGACTTGTTTGTTGTCGTGGTTAGAAGATATACAACACCGTATGCGATTGTAAGGCAAATTGTAATGCGTTATTTTGTTGATTAATCAATTATCACATGGAGGTAGAAATTGAGGCAAAATAATAGAAGCATGAAGGAGCAGGAGCTCACCATGTCATATAATTATCCTAGATCGATAATCTGAGGTAATAAAGGATAAGAGCATGATTTGATGAAGATTAAATTCATGTTAAGGGAAATTCGACTTTAGAAAGAGTTTATCATTTTAACTCTCTTTTATTTAAAGTTATTATTTAGATTTAGTTAAGTCAATTATTTTTGTCTTGCTCTTAATTTTATTTTCTTTAATTAATTTGAAGGTAATTCATCTCTCCGCAGGAACGATACTCGAATTTATCATTATATTACTTGTTTCTGACCGTGTATACTTGCATGTCATTAAAATTATGCGAACAATTCTTTGTATCTCATCCATGCATAACAATATTTGTCTTCCATCTTCAGCATCGTCGAGATAGATCTATTCAAGTTAGGTTCGGGTTAATCCGACTCAACGAGTAACCCGCAACATTCCAGGCTTGGTTTGTGAGCCAAATTTGAGGTGTTACACCATATGTTTCCTCGCTCACGACATTTTATTTTTATTTATTTATTAGCTTGTATGATTTCTTTGCGTGACAAGGGTGCCTTTGGTGCAACACTCTCATTTCGGTTCACCCGTGAACCGAACTCAAAAATGCTACCGGCAATCTGAACCATTCGCTAATCTACTTGATTCGGTTAAACCGATCCAGCATCTCGTAACAACCGCTCAAAGTGCAACGCAATGGGTAGTCATCTCTTTAAAAGTGGTTAACCAAGTTAAAAACCTATAGTTCATTCTCACTTATAAACAAGATCTTACCCTCAGTAGATATTAGATGTGAGACTAAGTTGAGAGATCTCAGAATCTACCCACCTTAGAAAATTTTATCCCTAAAATTCCTACACTGGCAGCCAAGTCATCGTCCCTAAGTCCCCACCAACTAACACAGAACCAGAAAGCTTTCATACCATTAGTAACGACCCACCCCAAAGTACAACGTAATGAGCTAAGCTCATCTCTTTAAAAGTGGTTAACTAAGTTAAAGAATTATAATTCATTCACATTTATAAACAAGATCTTACACCACTAGGTATTAGATGTAGGACTAAGTTGAGGGATCCTCACAACTCCTGTAATGACCCACTTGTTTTGAGTCATGAGCCAAGTATTACTATATAAAACTAAATTTCTCTTAAATTAATTTTTAATTAATTTTCAACCATCATGAGTAAATCCATGGCATAAAATTTTTTAAACTGTACAAATTAAATTCATACTCAAAGAATTAGTTAAAGTTCAAATTCTAAGTCATGTCATGAAATAAAATATAATATAACAAATGCTCAGAATAATCCAAGACCCATGAAACGAACCGAAATCCCACTGTCATGCAAACAACCTAGAAGTATAATAACAAATAAGAAAAATCAATAGTCTAATAGCAAAGTCCTCCAGTTGTCTCAATTCTACCCATCCTTCCATGCTCACACCTGCAGAGGCAATTCTGCGTTAGTGATAAAAACACAAAGTCATATAATTACAAGAAACAAGTTACTATATTGCACAACATCATTAATTGAGTCTTTTAGTGATTATGAGCCTATGCTGAGCTCTTATTATGCCGAGAGGGGTGGCTGCTCCATCTAGCTACAATCTCATATATGTGCACACACGCTACGTGGCCCACGACTTGTAGTTATTGATATTTGCTCATTGACTCACCCTCTCGGTATCACAAGTGCATAATGAGTCGTCTTGCGCCATTGCGCCCTGTCACCCCTTTCGACATGGGGGTAGGTATTTAATCTTTCAAGAATTTTAAGGGTGCGGCCCCGTGTTGAACTTGAGTCAATTCTTTGATCCTGGTTGTGCTCGGTGCATGGTAGTCAAATGTGGACTCAAGCTGACCAAGGCTGCCAAATAAGAATATATAACATTTTGAGCAATTATACGGACCTGGAATTCTGATGAGGCACCCGCAACTATGACACACGATCCTAATCTAAATGAAACAATAAAATTATACATAGGTATAATTTTATACGAGCTAAAAATGCATGCAATGAAATGACTTTATTATATGATGATTAAAACTCGACAAAATAAGCATGCAACACACAAAATATTAAACTTTAAATTTACAATATTTACAACAAGTTTAGTGAGATAATTAATTATTCATGTGACACAATCAATTAAGTCATACCTTACCTTTTAAATTAATTATTCAATCACAATTCACCCTTAGCCAATGACAAAATGATTATTAACTTACTAGCATGTATTTAATTACTAATATTAGTGTATTTTCCTTGATGCATTAATTATTTAACCAAAGAAATCATATTAAGATTACCGTCCTAGAAATTTAGGTTATCATTTAGACTTTTAATTAATATCACACTTTAATTCCTATTAAGAAATAACGGTTACTTATTCCGTTAATAATAACTTGGATATTTATTAATAACAATTTATTAACTTTTCACTAACTCTAATTAATTATCTTAAGATTAGTTAGATCGTCGTATCCAATTATTTGATATAGCTTGTATTAAAATTTAAAGGATATCACTCGTAAGATTATTTTAAATTACTTAACTCGATAAAGGTTCAAACTTTATTTATTCTAAGCATGCTATTACGATTCAACGCTTGCGATTATTATACTATTATATTCTAATAATCCATACTTTAATTTATCAATACAACCACATAAGGTTCTTATTTTTATATTTTAGTAGTGACATCATAAATATAAATGATTGTAAACACTGAATGATAATTTAATACTAATCTCATTTTAACTAGTAAAATATTCATGGAACAGTTATAATACGCTCATTCACATGAATTTATAACATTTTAATTAACTCTAACAGTGATTAATTGTACTTGTGATTCGATTAATAATTAATAACCCATGATCACATATGCGTATTAACTTACTAAGATATAAAGACGTCATCCTTGTTACTTTAATTAATTATAACCAGTTAATTAATAGATTACAATGTCATTAATTAATTAATTAACTATAACCATTAACAAACACATATAGATCATAATTACCTCTAATATTTATTAACATTATCTAATATAATTAATATACATATCCCAAATGAAAACACAATATACTTATTTACTATTATATGAATAATTATTTATTAATAATTATCCCACATGATCATGAATTTAAAAGACAACCATATACATAAATCAACAACACTAACAATAATAATAACAAAAATAGTTTAGTTATCTATATATAATATAAAGCATGCTTTCATCCATAAACATAAGATAATAAACATATGATCAACTATTACTAATATCATCACTTGATTTAATTCAACTCAATTTGAATTCATTATGAATTAATTAGTATTTAATCACTCATTAATCATACCCAAAAACTAAAAAATACAAACACTATAAATGCATGAGAGAGGAAGATGAGAGTTGTACCTGTACGCGAGAGAGAAGATGAAGAGGGAGAAAAGTGTGGAAAATAGACGCTTTAGCTGAATCAACCTAAAGAAAATATTTTCCCGCAAGAAACCCTCCCTTTGTGAGC
>JAURVB010015138.1:0-41719 GCA_033002965.1 Piper betle
CTTTATAACATGCGCATAGATTAACTTCAACCTCGCACACGTGCTCTGAATAATTAACTAACTCAGATAAATGGTTGAACCGACTAATTGGGGAGTCACGAGTTTTACAATGGGCACACATCTGTTTAGCTCGATTAGACTTGACTTGAAATTTAATATTTTACATGTTTTATATAGCCATTTAAATTAAATATAGAAAATAATAAATTTAATTATATTATAAAGATAGTTTTACGTGATAATATATATAGAGTATGTTTTCGAACAAATTATTTGGCTCATAATTAAATTAAAATTAAATTATTTAAGTTTTTATAATTAATTTAATTTTAAATTATAAAAAATTATATATTAATAATACTCAAATTTTTTGTGTTCGGCTTTTAAACTCAACTTAAAGAAAGAAGTTAAAGTTTAAATATAACGTATCTCAAATCGACTCGGTTGATTGCCACGATTGTAATTCATCGGATGGGTGAATAATAATGCGGGGGAAAGGGGGGCAAATCCCTCGCGGTGAGAATTGAGACATTCGATCGAGAAATGGCGAAGGTGCCGAGGAGAGGAAACAAGTCCAGCAGGACGCAGACAAGATCATGCCATCCCTGGAAAAAATCTTAATTGCCACAATCCCTGCCGACTGCTGCCACCAGTCTCCCCTCCTTCCCCCACCGCCCTACCCTCTCTTTTACCCCTCCCAACTCCCATCCCAACACATTTTACCCAGTACCCTGCTCGCCACCCTGTCACAACTTTGTGCACTTTCTCCTGCCGACCTTTGAATCCTTTTATTTATTATAAATCCCCAATATCACCAACATTTGTAAATAAATAAAAAATATTATCCATCAATATATAACTAAAACCATTCACTCATCAGTCACTTTTTTTATGAAAAAGATATCTTTTTCCCATGAGAACGGGCTTTTCTTTTCTAGTCTTATGAATATACGTGTGACAGGACCAGATTAAGAAAGACTTTATCAGCAGCGGGGGTGGTTGTGTCGATAAGAAACTTAAACAGGCTGAACAGACTGGGATTGCAATATATATATATATATATATAATATACATATACATGCATACATGAGAGAATACAATTTACGTGGGAAGGTGTGAAAACTGCTATTTATTCTGTCGTGTAGGCACGCATTCTGAGCGACTTTCTCCTCTCGCCCTTGCGTGGGCTACCCGCTCGTTTCCCTTTCCTGCTTCGTTTCTCCGCCCCTCAAGAATCTTGTTCCATCGCTCTCCTTCTCGCTCCCAATCTTTCTCATCTTTACTCAGCTTGGTGCCTGCCTGTGTTAAAGATACAAAAAGATCACCACCTCTCCCATCTGGGGTTGTTGTTTAAGATGTAATACAACAAAGGGAAGTTGATGGGGAGTACAGAGTGCTAGATATACCGACCTTAATAGGCTCACACTCTGTCCTGCTTTGCTGTCCATATTCTTCTTGCCGGTCAGAAGATTGTCTTTTTTCACCCCCAGCTTTTCTATAGCTTGTTTTGTTTTGGAGGATTTTGGGTCGTAGCATGGAAGGTGTTGGAGAGAGGGCTGAGTGTGGGTGGGTGATGAAGAAGGAAGGTGGTGGTGGAAGGGGTTCGGAGGAGAGCCAGCTTGAGCTGAGGCTTGGACCGCCGGCAGGGGATTGGCATCTGAAGCAGAGCAGGAGTAGGAGGGAAGAGGAGAAGTCGCTTCTATCTCTTGGTGTCTCCTCCAAGCCTGTCAAGAGGTGGTTCGTTGACACTGGGGAGAACCAGGGGAATCCGACCCACAAGCTCTCGACCTCAGGGGCCATCAACCACTCGTCATGGACGTGTCCCAAGGCCGAGTTGCAGCTGCATCACCAGAAGCAGGATGGGTTGGTGACCGCTGGTTCGTCACCTCCTGCTGCTGTGGTCGACCCCACACAGACGAGGTATATGCGTTCTGTTTTATGTATCGTTAGTCAAGTTTCATTGTTTGTGAACGTTTTGTGATATAATCTGTTGATTAGAACATTTTTATTTGGACGTTATATCCCGTCCCAAACAAGAGTTATAATATGATCTTTTGGTGTTCTGTTATTGAAAAGCTTATTCGGTTTTGCACTGTATTTTATACAGATATTCTTTTCTCTTTACTGTCTTAATTAACTTCGTTTTTGCTGGAGATAAATGAGATTTGATTATTTGTTAATCACACTTTTTGGTTTGGCATTTTCTTTTGCGCATGTCTTTGTTGAAGATCGCTCTTCCTTTTGTTTATTGTCTCTAATTTTCATTGTTAAGAGTTATTGCCGGAAACTGTTCTTATTATGCACCATATGTGACAAGATATTAGATGATATTGAAGTCTTCCTTTTTTTGGGTACTAGTGTATAAGTCGGGTTTGTTTAAATTGTTTTTCTTTTTCTTTTTACCGTGCTCTATGTTGAAGCAGGACAACCTCTGCTCCAGTAGTTGGATGGCCTCCAATTCGGTCCTTTAGGAAGAATCTTGCTACTCGTTCTGTGAAACCCAGTACAGAAGCACCAAAGCCCCTGCCCAAGCCTGCTGAAATACCGGAGAATACATACAAGAAGGGAATGTTTGTGAAAATTAACATGGAGGGAGTGCCTATTGGAAGGAAAGTAGACCTAAATGCTTATTATGGCTATGAGAAACTTGCTTCTGCGGTTGATATACTCTTCAGAGATCTGCTGGCAGGTTGGAGCCTGCCCTTTTTGAATGATACAGTTATTCACCGAATTGGACTAGTTAGACGAGTGAAAGATGCTCGAAATCTGTTGTCCAATTAGTTTATTATCTCTGTATTAGAAAATAAATTTACTTTTAATAAGGGTTTGTAGTTTCGTAGTGTAACTTGCTTCTCTTCATTTTGCAGCTCAAAGGGATCCCACTTCCTTTACTAGTCAGAAGACACCAGAAGGGAGCCTTGCTATTACAGGCATACTAGGTGGCACCGGAGAATATACACTGGTTTATGAGGATGAAGAAGGTGACAAGATGCTGGTTGGGGATGTTCCTTGGGAGTAAGTATTTTCAAGTTTTGTATATAAAATTACTGTCAGCTTCTATTTTTGCTTAAAATGTTTTGCTTTTTAGTTACCTTGACCATTCTTTATTAACCTTGATTGGAATATTAAGTATTCTCAACAACCATTGCCCCGTTTTACCTATTTGCTAATGATCTTAAGAGCAAACTGTAAAATGCCATAACTTGCAAGCACTTGCGTCTTGCAGAATGTTTGTGACCACTGTGAAGCGACTTCGAGTGTTGAAGACTTCAGAGCTATCCATGTTACGCCGTGAGTAACTTGCAAAACTCATTAAGGAAGGGCTTTTTGTACAAAATCCAAATTCTACTCTTTAATATATCATGCTTTGCCAGTAAATGTTTAGCTGTTACTTTTGTAGCCAAAATAGTCATTTTATCAAGTTCTTTATGATTTGTAAGTTTTTTGTACTGAATGTGTTGTTCATGCCCGCAGGTAACAGGAGAGTAGAAAAATTGGAGTTAGCTTGTGGAGCTACTTAATCAAAGGCAGCATGCGTGGCGATTAGCTTTCTTGTCTTATTGTGGACTTAATTTTGGTTGTGTTTCTTTCAGCTAAAGGTTGAAATGCCACTATGTTGCATGGGAAGAAAATGTTTTGGATGGGCTGATGAAGGAATGATGTTTTGTCATATCACTGTTAGGTAAGAAATCGGAGTGATATATTCGTAGTGAATGCCAAATGTGTACCGACGAGATATCTGTGGATGATATCTAAAATCTGTATCAGCTTTTATAAGATTGTTCAAAGTGAAAATATGCCTTTTCGATGCAATATATGACCTGTGGAATTTGCAAAATTGTGTAGATGTAAATGTGTAACTTCTATTAGAGATTTGTGAAATGTATAATGCTATATCAGTAATTCCATCGCTGCCGGCTAATTCGAGCGAGCCACTTTTGTCTTTCGATTGAGCATTTCATTTTTTTGATGGGCACTTTACCGATCCAAGTATATTCTTGTGTCCCTGTTATCTTTGTTGCCGTGTCTGTTGCCAATATGTTGTTGGGTTGTTCATGTTTCTCGGATTGATTAAATCTTACTTCGAATATGACATCAATGGCAGGTAGGATGAGCACAAAGTTGCTCGCTTGTGCCTTTGGTTTTGGCTCATTGGATAGAAGGTATTTGTCAAAATTTCTAGGAGAGTTAAACTTTTGGAGCCTTCTGTGATTATTATGACCGCAAAATCTTGATATGTTAAGTATAAATTTGAGGACTTAAATAAAAAGAATTGTAAAACACTAGTTTGGCACAGGTGTTTAGATTGTTGGTTCAGTTCGGCTTAATTCGGCCTCATAGTCCGACGGCCGAGATGGTCTATTGTCGAGTGGAGCATAGATTAACATTACTGTTATTAACAAATCGATCGAGATTGTTGTGATCTTTTTTATAGCTACCTTAGTCACATATTTTCTTAAATGAGATTCAGCCGCTCTTAAATAAAGAAAAAAACTCCATAATCATGCATTCCACTGATGGTTGCCACACGAACAATACTTCATCTATTCTTTTTAAAGAGAACGCCCACGTACTACATAATAGATAAATGAATAACACTTACAATATAAGTATAAACCTTATAAGGTCTATGGCCTAGATGGACACACTATTGGGAATTCCTCTACCAGTCAGGCCACCGATTCCACTAAAATCAGAAGTATTAGGGTACAGCAGTGTATAGGGCACTTTGACAGCACCCATTCGGTTCTTTAGCTCCAAGCTATTGTTCCTCTCTAGAATCCTGTTCTCAATCTGAACCAGCTTCTTCCCAAAATCCTCAAAAGCCTCGAGTGCAGCTCCATCGGTGGTCCATTCGGGGGTGGCCCTTTGCCCCAAATACACCTCATCAGAGGAATGCGTCGACAGGATCTCAATCAGTGATATCCCAATTAGCGTCTGGAATTGGGAGGTGATAGTGGACAAGAACACGCCGTCAGGGTTTGTCTCCAGCTCCTCGTAGTCCTTGGTTCCAACTTCAGGCATAAACCTTCTACTAATAGTGGGTCTGTTGGGCAGGTACCCAGCATATGGGTACTGCCCAAAGTTCACTGCCGCATGCAGAGCAGATGCAACCCATATGATGGTGGTGCAAGATTGGGTCAAGTCGGAGAGAGTCTGCATCTTGGGCCACCATGGTTCATCCACCTTGTCCCCATGCCCCTTCTCTCTCACCTCCGTCCACCATGCTTGCAGCTCTGGGTCATCCTGCACCGATTCATCACTTGGGTAATAGATGGCGCAGTAGTCTTGCACCCACTTCTCTATCGCAGACCATATCTCTAACCCATCTACTGCATAAGGGTAGTCCTCAATGAGCAGACGTAGCTTGTGTGGCTTGCTTGCGTCCGGCACCGCAACTCCTCTATCGAACACAACAAGCGAGTGAGCTTGGCGATGTCAGTACGTACGACAACATAAAAGGCTTAGTAATGAAAATTTTATATGGATGACCTTTTGAGGAGGTCTGCGGGTAGTCCTTGCTCCGTGAACACCCAGTCCTTGTAGATCATTGAGGACATCTCCATGGAGTATTTTCTTGGGAATACAGTGATGAGTATCCTCTTAATTCTTTTATTCCCTTAGATTGTCGATCTAGGATAATTATATGACATGGTGGCTCCTGCTCCTTCATGCTTCTATTATTTTGCCTCAATTTCTACCTCCCGGTGATAATTGATTAATCAACAAAATAACGCATTAAGAATTGCCTTACAACCGCATACTGTGTTGTGTATCTCCCAACCACAACGACAAACAAGTCAAAAGACTCGTCGTATGATGAATTACCAATGACTAATCTAATTAATTTCTCCCAAAATCTAATTAAACCTCGTGATCTAAGAAATAGGTGATCAATCTATTCTTAGCATTAAGAATATTATAATTTAAACATTCCAATTGAATAAAAGAGTAAAAGCTTGAAATAAATTCAATTAAATCATGTTAAGTTCCATTCTTCTCTAGAACGAAAATAAGAGACTACTCCATAATAAAAATAGAAAACATTATAAAGAAGAAACTAATTTTTATCATAAAAGAGAAAGAAATTACAAAAAACTAAAACTACTACTTTCACTACACTCCTAAACCAAGAGTTGAGTTATGATCAACAACAAATGACCACCCCTTTATATAGAAGTGGAGATACAAGAATTCGAAGAGGGTGTTCACAAATCGACGTAATCTAATTAATTATAATGTCCCTTCAAGTTTCCAACTGTTCGACTCCATTGAACACTATACATTGTAGCCATTGGGTGGCGCTAAGTGTCATGACCAATCAAATCCAAAGCTTAATTTATTCATCTTTTTCTATATTAAAACATCAAAGTTAAGCATATATAATAAAATATTAATTAACTAAAATAATAAGGTAAAATATCACTTAATTAATAATGTTTATACCTAAGAAGTACAAAATTATATTAAAAATATGGGATAAATATTATATATTTTAAACACTTAACACACCCCCAAACTTAAACTTTTGCGCGTCCCGAGCAAAATATTATAACAAAGAACATTTTACTACACGAAAATACTTAGTCCCCATTATGTTCTCATATGATTCTTAATCAAACCCTCAAGAGTCAACAAGATGTAAATCAAATCAAAAATTCCCGTTTCATCAATCACATCCAAAAAAAGCTCTCTCTGTGCGTGTGATAGTCCATTGGCTTATCATGCTCGTATGCAACCAAGAGAATACACATCAAGCACATGCTTAAATATGTTCACGTTTCGCTCCCATCTCCACTAAGTGTAGGTAATGCCAAATAATGAAATCAATAGGTCTTTATAGGTTGTAACGTGGCCAGGGCTAGGGACCAAAATTAGATCAATGGTATAGAAAGATCAGAGGCTAATATGCATCTCCTAGAATTAAAAATCCTTTCTAAATCCTGACATACATGTACAAAAATCCCCAACCAATATGAGACAAATTTCGTCAAATGTAGTATCGAATTGACCTAATATAAGAACTAACTATTGCTTTGATTTTCCATTGACTACCTACTACTTTCTCTTTGTCTCTTTTCTTTCAAACTAGTGGAAGACTCTCGCTTCATCTTGGTTTACTGGTGGAGGATCATTGCCTCATTTTTCCTTTCTTTTTGTATTGATGTCTTTACAAAGCAAAGTTCCAGGACAAGTCCGCACAATCTACTCAATCACCACTTTATAACACGCGGTGCCTTCCCCTTATACTACTCAAAGTTTCGTTACCATGATTAGAATTTAGAACGATTTCAAAGATACTAGGTGCTAGGACTCAAGCAGCAAGATATATTTGTCAATAAAAATAGCCAAGGCTCAATTAGATGTACATCAAACAAATATGTATAATAAAGGCCATAAAAGTTGCTGTACAAAGGATAATTTATATTAG
Source organism: Piper betle (assembly GCA_033002965.1). Lineage (NCBI taxonomy): Eukaryota > Viridiplantae > Streptophyta > Magnoliopsida > Piperales > Piperaceae > Piper > Piper betle. The sequence goes on from JAURVB010015138.1 coordinate 7,433, forward strand.
GTAGGCTTGAAGAAAGGCCCAGACTCATCAAAGGAAATGCCTAGTATCATTTTCCATCAACATGGCAAACCAAATAGTTCGCCTCGAAATTCAGCTTAGGCAAATTCTAAAAGTCATGACCACCATGTATGTAACACCCCAATCCGGTTTACTCTCAACCCGGACCAGAACTGTTACAAAGGATCGAACTACTCGTAAACCGATTAAGTTGGCTGACCCAAAACCTAAACGGCTACGACATAACCCTCTCGACGTCTCAAGATGGAGCACGCCGCTAATGCGCAAACAATATATGAATGAGATGCAAAACCCTAGCAGGATACTACGTGAATGTCATGATAATCACCGCACACCAAAATAATTAAAACAACAATAAAATTCATAAAACCTAGAATAAAACGGACAGAGCCTCCCCTAAAAGTGCAATAAGGGGATGACCTGTTAAAATACGGCACAATATGTATATATATAAAACAACAATTTATATCACACTAGACTTCAAATCAACTACACATATCGTAATTGGCATCTAGCCCACTTGCAATTCATGTTCATCGTGTTTTTGTTCATTTCAACTTAACATAGCTGATCATCCTGGGCATTGGAACTTTTCCAAAACATTTCTAAGAAAATTCATACATTTCTAAACAAGATCTACAAGTCTCACAAACACATGCGTAAATACTAATATGTAAATCTACTACAAAAGCCAATCACATCACATCTTACGCAAAAGTCGGCGCGGCACCAGGTATGTGTGTGCAATGCAAGCGCTACTCCTTCGTCGAGGCCGGCATACACCAATCCTCATCCTCACCTACATATAGTAGAAAAACGTCAGCAACGGGTGTCACTGGTCCGGAAATAACTAATATCAAACTGGAACATGAGAGCAAACTCTCATGGAAAGCAAACCATCATATATATCTTCCTCAAGAACTCTCATAAGGGCAACTATAAAGGAGCCGTCGAGCAGCTGACTCAACAGCATCCCAATCTATCTGGTACTGTGCCACTCACGACACTTCTTTTTCAGTACTTCACGTAAAACTTTTATCCTAAGCCCTCTCCGAACCTCCATATTACTCCTGGTCTTGAGCACGTAGACCGAGCACTCTCAGGCGGTCGCCTTTAGTACCCTTTGAACCACAAGTCCGGACATGCGCTGTACTAAACAGTACCCGTAAACCTCCACGTCCTCCGGGTGTGAGGAACTCAAACGCGGAGTTGTCAGGATCCCTCGGGAATGGAACAGTCCACTGGCACTAATCCAGAGCCCGCTTTGACTGGCACGGCATCCGCTCATGGTACGTGCAGTCGACTCATCTTCTCTTGTCTCACTGAAAACTCGATAAAACTATTTATAGGGCTGGGTCGGGATTTATTATAATAGGCCCGAAGGCAACTTGAGGTGGATCTTATTTTCGAAAACAAACTCGAGGGATCTCATCCTCGAGGGTTATTAATTCCGAAAAACATCGACCAGGTGACCCGTGTTAGGTGGGGTCCAATAAATCATCCACCTGACACGTCCTACGATCAATAAATCAAATCACCGATAGAATGGAGCGATAAAACCTGAGAAGCGTGTCCTAACGGACCTGTCAGAAGCTCCAAGCGCAGTCTCGTGCCTAGACGGCGAGCTCCTGCAACGAACCTACATGAACATAACTATTTACTAACGCCCATACATATATGATGCACACCTATATAACTAATATATCCACATGCATACAATTATCTAATCAACCATGATAATCATCTCGACAAGTACCCTACGTCTCTAATTGTCAAGCAGGTTAATAATTTTATCATTTCATATGTTACTTATTACCTAGCACTTTTAATTCCAATTTCAAAGCATACCTATTCTAATTAGGTGACAATTTTAATCATTTAACTGTTTAACTTAATGCTAGCATGCAAACTAATTCATCTATTCTAAATTAACTAGTTAACAAGCATTTAATTAACTATAATAGTTTACTAACAATTCATAATGTTAGCATGCAAAACCTAATTCATACATATTCATCAATTAACTAGTTAACAAGCATTTAATTAACTATACAATAGTTTACTAACAATTTCATAATGTTAGCATGCAAAACCTAATTCATACATATTCATGAATTAACTAGTTAACAAGCATTTAATTAACTATTCAATAGTTTACTAACAATTTCATTACTAAGCATTCACATCATACAACACAATTCACACTAATCATCACATGTTTATCATAATCACGATTAATTAAACTAAAATCATGAAGTTAATACAATTAATTCTAATATGCTACTATGACCACAACATTTATGTAATAATTCTAAAAAAAGAAGGAAGAACCACCTCGCGATCGGCGCTGAAATCGGTGCCGACGGACGAAGGCGGCGGTTTTCCGGCGACTATGCCGGCGGTTTTCCGGCAGCTCCGGTGGTTTTCCGGTGACTGCTCCGGCGAGGCAATCGGAGGTAGGGGTTAGCACCGCCTCGGTGAGCTGAACCCAATGGCGGTGACGACGAGGGCAGCCGCGGCGGCGATGGCCGCCAACGGCGGCGTCGAGTGCGGTCGGGGCGGTCGGCCGCTCCGATCAGACCCACGGCCGACCCTCGACGGCGGCGCTAATCAGAGGGGAAAGGTAGGGGAGGTCGAGGGAGGAGCTCCGACGTCACGGCGGCGGCGGTCCGGCGCAGACGGCGGCGAAATCGCGTCGGGAATCGGCGGGAATAGTCGAGGGCGATTTCCGGCAGTTGCGACGGCCGGACGGTGGCCGGGCGTGGTCGAGGCGGCAAGGCGACGGCACGACCGGGCTGGGCGGCGTCGATCGGCGGCGGTCCGGCGTCGGTGGCGGCGGCAAAATCCCAAGGGCGGCGGCGGTGGTGAAAAGCGTCGGGGTTTGGGGAGGAAGATGAGGTGTATAGGGTGATGGCAAAGTTGTAAATAAAACTTGACTCGACACGGGCTCAAGTCAAGAATGATAACGGACTCGGAATAAATCCCAGAAAAATCTAGAAAAATTGGGAAAAATCCCATAAAATCAAACAAAATATCACAACATCCAAATGACATGTCGTATAACTAATAACCCACCCGAATACCATCTAACGCGTCCTAATGCGTTATTCGGCCTAAACTAATTCTACGGCCACAACATAAAAATAAAATAAAATCATCAACTGTATACTCTCATATCTACTGATAACTCAGTCTGCTGATGCGTATCTGACGCTATCATCGATACTTGGGTATACATAAACCCTCATAGCACGTGCGCATGGTCGGCCTCGGCCCCGCACACGTGTTCTGAAAGCTGAACCGACTCAAACTACGGTCAAACCGACCGGCTAACGACTATAAAACCCTGACTCGAGTCGCGGGTTTTACAATATATATGTAGTTCAAGGTTTCCATAGAAATACTTCTAATGTTAATGTCTATCTTTGGGATGTTTATATGGGTGTTTGCGGTGGTCGGGTATCCGCAAAACCCAACCCCACCAAACTCTAAGAGTTGGGGTTTGGTATCCATATCATAAGGTTTGGTTTTACTTTTATGATAGTTGGGTTTGGTTTCAAGTACCAGGTAATAATATAAAATTATTTAAAAAATGTATTTTTAGTATGATTTGTTATAAAAATATTAGCTTAATTAATATCCTCACATTTGTAAATAATTATGTTTAATTAATTTTTTTAATATTATTATCTAAATTTATTTTTTATATCATATTAAATGGATGGGTTTAGGTTTGTTAAATTGTAAATGATTAGATTTGGGTTTGAATAATTAAAATTTAAATAGTAAATGATCGGGTTTGGTATAAAAATTTAAAGTAATTAGTGGGGTTTGGTTTAGCTAATACCTGATTAAACTCGACCGATAGGCACTTTAGATGTTTAGATCGCCGAGTGTTGTTTGTATGAAATATAACTAATCTTTGCTATGAGATAGTAGAGAGAATAATTATTTGACTCATGTTAAAGCACGGTGCAGCAGCAAAGTCTTGTAACATGCATTCTGCTCAACTCATACATTGTGTACTGAATTATGCTATTGTTTGTGGCCGGAAAAAAAAAGAATTTTGTTTTTTTGATTAAATTAAAAAATATAATTTAAAATCAAATACGGCTATATTTGTTATGTGAATTGTACTTCTGTTACGAATTTGGTCTTCGCAATCCGCAATTTACATGTCATCTGGTTTCAAAATATATTACCAAATATGCTATTAACATCTATTATTAGTAAAATTCTTATTCTTGTTAAACATATTTATGTCGTTACTATTTGTCGGGACCTACGCCAGGCTCAGCCTTTATAAAGTTTTACATTATTTTTTTAATATTAATTATTTCATTAATACTATAACTAATTAATATTTTTTAGTAAAATGGGCAAAATCATTAATTACTTATACGAGCTATAGCTTTGCTCAAAACCAATGATTAGATATCGTTTCTCACGTTTTTGTTAGTGGACGGTTAAACGGATAGCCCAAGTGCTCCTTGTTTAATCCAATTTGCCGGCTCTTGTTTTTTGGTATCATCCAATGCTCACGACGGTAAGCCAACTCCACTTCTGGCCACCGTAGCATCTTGTGCATGAGATGACGGTGGTGTATATATATATATATATATATATATATATCATACAAATGCTACAGTGCACTGCAGTCTTTTGCAGCGCACTGCAGCGCACGGCCGTGGGCCGTTGGATGAAAATCCAACGGCCCACGGGCCTCAAACCAGAGTTTCACCCGCCCGACCCGTTTAACCCGTCCGACCCGCCGCCCGCCCGACGCCGCCGCCCGACAGCGCCGCCCGCCCGCGCCATGCGCCGACCCTGCACCCGCCGCGGCTTCCTTGGCAAGCGCGCCCGTGACCAACCTGCCAGCCCCGCACCGCGACCGACCAGCCTCAGAGCCGCGGCGACCCTCGCCCGCCGTCGCCCCAAGCCGCCGCCCCTCCGCTGCGGCGGAGGGGCGGGCGGCTTGGGGGGCCATGGCGGGGGGCGGGCGAGGGGGGTCGCCGCGGCTTGGGGCGGGCGGGCGGGTCGCGGCGGGGCTGTAGGTTGGTCGGGTCGCGGTGGGGGGCTGGGAGCAGGGCCGCGGGCGGCGCTTGCCAAGGAAGCCGCGGCGGGGAGGGTCGGTCGCATGGCGGCGGGCGGGCGGCGCTGTCGGGCAGCGGTGTTGTTCGGGGGAGCCACGGCAGGGGGGGGTCGGTCGCAAGGCGGCAGGCGGGTGGCGGGCGTTGGGCAGGGCAGCGGGCGGGCGGGCGTGGGCGTTGGGCAGGGCGTTGGGCAGCGTTGGGCGTCGGGCGGCGTTGGGCGGCGTCGGGCGTCGGGCGGCGCGGGCGGCGTTGGGCAGGGCGTCGGGCGGCGTTGGGCGGCGTCAGGCGACGTCGGGCGGCGTCGGGCAGCGTCGGGCAGGCGGCGGGCGGGCGGCGGGCGTTGGGCAGGGCGGCGGGCGGGCGGGTCGGGCGGGTCTGGCGGGCCGGCAAACGGGTCCAGAGGGGTGGGTGGGTGCTTTGATTGTGGGCCGTCGGATCAAGATCCGACGGCCCACGCGAGGCAGCGCCAATGCGCTGCCAAAATGGGGCAGCGCACCGTAGCATTGCCCTATATATATATATATATATATATGTATATATATCGAGGGCTGCCTTGGTACGCTGCTCTCTTTTGGCAGCGCACCATGTGGCGCCAATCTGGGCCGCTGGATTGAAATCCAGCGGCCTAGATTTGATAGGCCCCCAGACACGTCAAAGACCCGCCCGACCGTCTGTCCGTCCGTCCGCCCGCCGCCCACTCGTGCCCGTCTGCCCGTCGACCACCCTCGTCCCCCGCCCTCGCTGGCACCCCCTGGCCGCGGCCCCCTCGCCCTCGCCCGCCGCCGGCCCCCTCGCCCGCCGCCGCGCCAGCGGCCCCCGAGCCGTCGCCCCTGCCTGCCGCTGCCCGCCACCCTCCCCAACCGCCGCTCCCTCCCGGCCCCGCCGGAGCCCCTCCCGCCAGCGCCAGGGCTCGCCGCTGCCCGCCACCCTCCCCAACCGCCGCTGCGCCCCTCCCGCCAGCGCCATCGGCGCCCTTCAACGCCCCCCCCCCAGCCGCAACCGGGGTGGGGGGTGCGGCAGTAGGCCCTGGCGCTGGCGGGGAGGGCGTCGGCGGGGCCGGGAGGGAGGCGACGGGATGGGGGCGAGGCAGCTTGGGGGGGCGCGCGGGGCACGGCTGGGGCGAGGGTGATCGACGGGCGGGGCAAGGGGTCGCGGCCGGGGGGGGGGGGGGGACGAGGGTGGGCGGCGGGCGGACGGTTGGGCGGGTTTTGGGCGGGTCTAGGGGCCTATCAAATCTAGGCCGCTGGATTTCAATCCAGCAGCCCAGATTTGGCGCCACATGGTGTGCTGCCAAAAAGGGCAGCGCACCATAGAATTTCTATATATATATATATATATAGGTTTTTAAGCCATACTTCAGATCTAAAACATCCTTCACCAACACTTTGAGATTGCTATATAGCTAGTGACCTTCTCATTAATTTGAAGAAAGCCTTCATTTTAGTTACAATCCAACAACCTTGTTTGATCAATCTAACGGCAGCGATAAGGCTCGAATCTGCTGCTGTTCTTCTCGTTGTTAGCATCGCTTCTTCGTCCATCATCGCCTTTGCGACGGAATATATCGTTGAAGACGATTATGGTTGGAGCGCTGGTGTGGATTACAAAGCTTGGGCGAAAGATAAAACATTTTATGTCGAAGATGTTCTTGGTAATTCATAATATATATCCCCCCATGCACTCACATATTAAGCAATGCATTTCATTTTTTTCCCACTTGATTGAAAATCATGCAATAAGATCTTTACCCAAGTATCTATATGATGAGACGCAAGTCCAACTTGTTATACATCTTCAAATCTGGTAAGGTATAAGCCTTCTTATTCTTTAATTCACACCAGGTTTTTCGATCCGATATTTTCTCAGAACCTGGGCTTTTTTGTTGAAATGGCGGTATTTTAACCCGTAATTAATTAAATATAGATCATAAAAATTATTTTAATGTCTAATTAAATATTTTATGCAATTCAAAAATCCGGTTAAATCCGGTTCGACATTACAGAACCAAATATGCTGTGTACTGGCTATAAATCCGCTATCATAACCGGTTGCCATGTTGTTGTTTTGCAGTATTCAATTACAATGAAAGATACCACACGGTGGTGAAGGCGAATGGGACAGGATTTGCAGAGTGCCAAACATCTCCAAACTCAGGCATTTTCACTAGTGGAAATGATGAGGTGACCTTGACAACCCCCGGAAACAAATGGTACACCTGTGGAGTTGATGATCATTGCAGCTCTTATGAGCGGAAGCTTAAGGTTACAGTTTATCCCAAATCCATGGCTCACTCAATGCGGTCGTACCCCTAGGCCCATCTCCAGCTCCTGCTCCTTGGTTCTGGTGAACAGTGAAGACAGTGTATCATTAGTTGGGTTTTTAATCAATTACTAAGAACCTTATTGATTGGAGTTTGGGATTTGTAGGTGGCATTCTCGATCCCCCATTTTGGCTTCTTGTTGTTTGTTCAATCAAATAAGTGCAACTTCGCAATGATTTAAGCGTTGAATAAAAGTCGGTGTCTTGTACACTTTAATGGCTTTCACCACTTTTCTCCACCTTATGTTTGATTAGTCTGAAGGGGTTGATATGTTAATCACAATGAATGTACCTAACTTAACGAGTCAATGGATGGTACACATATTATTACTCCAAGGAAGAAGACGTGAAAAGGAGAAAAGAGTAACAATATATATAAATGTACAAAATATATTTAATTATTTGTTTACTAACTTTCCGTGTACACCGTCAGATTAGTTATATCCAATGGTCTCGCAGTCTAGCTAGCAACGTTGCAGATCAAAAAACTTTTTACAGGATATCAACTAAGCGGCCCCCAAAAAGAAACTTGTAGTGATCCGCATTATGTGCGGCTAGACAAACTCCGATTTTAAAGAAAGTAGATTATAATGATCTAATTTGTATTTCATTTTATTGTATTTTGATATGTTACTGTCCTACTCTCAATTAGAATTTGGAGAGCCCTTTTATTAACAAGAGTGGACAAAATATTATATTTTCACTTCACAAAAAAAGAATTATATTTTCCCCACAAAGAATTAATAAATCAGAGATTAGAAAGCATACCTTTGGAGCGGATTAGATCGAGGATCTTATCATAGGTCAATCCTATTCACAAGATTGGAGTAGAATATGATCCATAGCCTATCCAGGATATGAGCTTTCATGTACTCTCTGTCCTCTAGACTATTAGTAGAGTTTTAACATCCCTTATGTATAATCAATCATTGACGCAATAATAGTCATGACTTAGATATGATCAAATAATCTTCCTTTTACACAAAATTTTTTTTATGACTACAATAATAATTGTCACAAACAGACCTCTTATCTCTGAATCACTTATAGTTAAAGATAACAACCTAAAAAATTGCATAATTTTATCATCTAAAATATAAGTTCCAATTTGATGGTTTGCCGACCAAGAAAAATCTTCCTAGTCGGGAGGCTAAATTCTTCCATCCAGTAAAATTTAGGATAATTTTGTAATTTTATGAGGTAATTGAGAAAAAGAGGAGAACATGGAACAAACTGACCTCGTGACCAGCAAATTGGAACTCCTCAAATATAGTTGAAAGTATAAGGGTATAGGAAATGAATAATGTTTTGAGGATCTCACACAGTTAGGGAAGCATGGATCATTCTCCCACTATCCTCCCGTCGAAAGAACATACATAGTATGATTCACATGATATAATGGATTTTATACTGAGAAATAATATTACTCATAGAGAGCGTATGTATATACTCAACACCATATAGAGTTAGTTCAATCACTATTCAACAGTAATTGGTCGGAGATGCTTAGCATAGTCACATAAATATTGTATCTATCCAAAGTCTCACATATGGCTATCGATGATATATATGGTTTTGAAAAACCATATTGACCATTATAGAAAACGGTCTTACCTAGATCTGTATCAAGGTGACATATATGATATGAAGTGCTTATGTATTGGCTTTCATTGCTCTCTAGTAGTAGAGATGAATACTCGATTAGAGAGTCATTCATATTATTCCTATGTATTAGTATAATTAAGTGAAGTGAAAAATATATCACTATCATAAATAGTAAAAAATATAATAAGGTTTGATGAAATATATAAAATCTAGGAACGTAATCTCATCACTTTAACATGAAACACACATCTCGAACAATAGGATTGGTAAGTGGGTCTGCAACCATTTGATGCATAGAAATATATTTCAAGTTTGCTTTATTCTTTTGTGCTATGTTTCAAATGAAGTTAAACTTGATATCAATGTATTTGGTTTTGTTATGATATATGGAATCCTTTGTGTAAGCTGTAACGGCTTGGTTATCACAAAATGTAGTCACAGAATGCAAAGATGAGGTTGTAACTCCTAAATGATGTAGAAAATGTCTCAACCAAACACCCTCTTACACCTCACTGGAAACATCTATACATTTTTCTTCTGTGGTTGATAAAGCAACACATGTCTGCTTCTTGCTTTTCCATGAAATAACACCTCCATTCATCAAGAAAACATAGACAAAAGTAGATTTGTAATGCCCCAAATCACCAGCCCAATCATCAACTGTATAACCAATCAGCTCCAAATCTGAACCTCTATATGGAAGAAAATAATGTGCAGTGCCCTTCAGGTATCTGAAGATCCTTTTCATAGGTTGCCAGTGTAATAGACTCGGATCTGAATGATATTTACTCTCTAGGTCCACAACATATGCTATATCTGGTTCAGTGAATATCATGGCATACATTAAGTTGCCAATTGCACTTGCATATGAAATTTTGTTCATCTTTTATTTCTCTTCTAGAATCAAAGGACATGCTTTAAGGTATTTGCTTTTTCCTATTCTATGGGTGTACATGTGCTCAGGTTAACCCGTTCAAGAACCTTCTTGATATAAGATTCTTATGAAAGAGATAATCTCTTTAAATGATCCCGTTGAATTTTAACATTTAAACTAAATTCAGCTTCACTTGTCCTTCATCTCAAAATTTGAAGAGAACCATCCCTTAATAGAAAGTAGATACTCTCTATCATGACCATTTAGCAAAATATCATTCACATATAGAGATAAAATTACAAAAAAACTTATCTAAATATTTTATGTGGGCACAATGATCCTCTGGAATCATTGTAAAGCCAGAAGAAAGTATAGCTTTGTGGAAATGCAAATTCAACTATCTGGATGATTGCTTCAAGCCATAGATTGAATGTTGGAGTTTGCACACCTTGTTCTCATGACCTGGCACAACAAACCTTGTTGGTTGTTGCATATATATCTCCTTATTGAAATCACCATTCAAAAATGCGATTTTAATGTCCATTTGATGTAATTCTAGATCTAAAATATGATACAATGGATAATAACAGGCAAATTGAGGTAAATAGAAAAACTTGGAGAAAAAGTTTCTTCATAGTCTACACCTTCATGTTGAGTATAACCCTTGGTAACTAGACAGGCTTTGTATCTTTCAATTGTGTCATGTGCCTTTCTTTTGAATTTAAAAACTCATCTGTTGCCAATAGTCTTATGTCCTTGATGAAGATCAACCAAAGTCCAAAATGTGTTAACCTTTATTGACTTCATTTCCTCTTCCATTATCTTTTTCCACTTATCACTAGCAAGACTAGACAATGCCTCCTAAATTGTCTTTGGTTCGTCATCATTTGGAGATTGAATCATTTCATATTCCCCTTGAAGTATTGAAGCTTCAATCTCGATATCAAAACGACATCAATGGACAAGGGCATGCTCATGTCGGCGTAATGGTCCTTCTTAAGGAATCTGAATTTTCCTCCCACTCCCATTAGGATGAAATTCCTTGTGATCATCTTCAACCTGTAGAATAGGTTAAAGTGAAGTAGTACTAGTGCCAGATTGATATCTTAAAAAGAAATCTAAATTTGAATTAATATGGCCTCCTTGTGGAAAATCATTTTCGACAAAAATAATATCTCGTGATTCTAGTTTAGAAATACTTCCATCTACTTGTTCGTTAATGAACGCATACCCCATAGAGTGTTTAGCGCATCCAATACAGATATATGTTTTTCTTCTGGGACCCAATTTGCCAAATTTATTATAAGAACCATGAGCAAAACAGCCGACCCCCAAGGTCTTAAATGAGTAAGATTAAGTTTTCGATTAGTCCATAATTCATAAGGTGTGAAAGATACTGATTTTGAAGGCACTCAGTTAAGTATGTAGGCAGCAGTCAACAAGGCATCACTCTAGAAGAAAATTGAGAATTTAGCCTATGCCATTATTGACCTAACTATATCGAAAAGGACTCTATTCCTTTACCCAGTAACACTATTTTGTTGTTGCGTGTAAGGAATAAATAATTACCTAGCAATTCCCTTTTCTCCATAACACTCTTAGAATTAATCAGAAAGATGCTCTCTACCTTTATAAGTTTTCAAGGCTTTGATTTTGGTATTTAATTAATTTTCAGCCATATGTTAAAAATGCTTGAAACAATCTAAGGCTTCATACCCATAGGAAATTAGGTATAATACACCAAAATGTGTGAAGTCAATAAAAAAAATGATGAAATAATGAACGTCATGTCTAACTCTAATATTCATAAGGCCACAATGTCAAAATGAAAGAGTTGCAATGGATTTTGAATTCTAGTAGCCTCTTCAAAAGGTTTCCTATTAGCTTTTCCCACCAAGCAATGCTCACATATTGGTAAATCAATATTTGATAGAGGTTCAAACAAGCGCTCTTTAGTTAAACGGTGTATACGATCTTGACCAATGTGTCCTAATCGTGAATGTCATACCATTGCACCAATTAAAATATTACTACTTGAAGCAAAAAATGAATGATTATTATTATTTGGAATTTAAGAATAATAAATATCTAAAATAATAAAACCACTAGAAATGAAACTAGATCTATAATACTCAAAACTAAAATAAATGATTAATGTATGACCACTAAATTTAAAGAATATCCTAACTCCAAAAGGACTCTGACTGACACTATATTTCGCCGAATATTTGGAGCATAAAGGACGTCATGCAAAAGTAAAGCTGACCACCTAGCAACACTAACTTGTAAGTGCCTACTCCTTTGACTTCAATTTTGGACTTGTTGCCAACATAAATCTATCGCGTCCCTTGTGGAATTCAGTGAAACTCCACATATGTTCCTCATTCTTTAGTTATCTGTTCTGTTGCACCTAAATCAACAATCCAAGAAGGATGTAACTTGATCAACATCAAATAGCTATAAACACAAAGAGAAGCATTAGAAAAGGATATAACCTTTTTAGGCTCGAAGCAAAAACGGGTATAGTGTCCTTTTTTCTCGCAATTGTAGTAAACAGTCATGCTCAAGTCCTTCTTTCCAAACGTTTTGTGATTCTTTTCTGGACCATTTTTAACTTGATGAAGTTTGTTTTGAAATTTGACCTTTCATCTTGGAGCTCTATCTTTTAGAACATCGCAAACCAGAAACTTGAGTCTGAGAAGATTCAACCATGAAAACATCTTCAGAGGATGTAATAGTCTCAAGGTACTCATCCTCTAACTCAAGATAACGTGAAAGATTGTCAAAAGGTAAAATATTTTCAATGTGGAGTCAAATTCACTTTCATTTGCTCCCATGAATGGGGCAATGAGCAAGTAATAGCTTTGGCCTGTTAACAGTATACATGTATAATTATATTTATCAAGACTCCAAAAACCACCAGGCTATCACACATATCATTTACATTAACCAAAGCATTTTCTTTGAGCTAGGTTTTGGCCCACATGATAGTCCTGTTCAGTTTTAATCACAACTTTCAAAAGAGCATCATATTTCACATAACATGATAACCATCATCGCCAAAATTTTTGGCACATCATGATAAAGTTTCATGCCCACCACATATCATCAAAACATCACATTCTTTTCATCCTCAATAGGTACATGTGTGCAAAATAGCATTGTTGCTCCCCCATGGTAGCCGATGGTGCACATTCGTTAGGGTTCTTGCCTACATATATAATAACAAAACATTAATAACGAGTGTTACTAGTCTAAAAATAACTACATATCAAACTGGCATATGAGAGCTAACTCTCACGTAAAAATAAAACATTTATAGCTTCATCAGAAACCTCATAAGGGCAACTACTTAGAAGCCACCAACTATAGCTTTGATAGCGTCCGATTTTGACTGGTCTGATGCCTCTCTTGGCATTTTCTAAACTATTCCTCGCTCAAGAAAACCAGTATACTAAAACCCTCTACATCCACCTTATATCACCTAGCTCTGAGCACAGAGGCCGAGTACTCTCAGGCAGTCACCTTTAGTACCCTTTGAATCCATACATTTATACATGCATTGTATTGTAGTACCCGTAAACTTCCACACTTCTTCAGGTTGGAGGAAGTTCAAAATATGGAGTTGTCAGGATCCCTTGCGAGTAGAACAGCCCGCTCACCACCTACCTAACCATATCGTATGAATTTTATGACTTTTTAGTGAGATGTGAGATGGGAAAATAGACTTACACATACCGTGAGAGGGTGCATGTGTGAGTCAAAGTATGGCTCTAGATCAAGTAAGGAATTAAATAGTAGGCCCGAAGGCAACTAGATATGGAGCTGATTTTTAAAACAAACTCGAGTGATGTTATCCTTCAAGGGTTTTTAATTAGGAAATTATTTAGCTAAATGGCCCCTATCAAGTGGAATCTAATAAATCTACCAATTACCACATCCTATATCACTCAAATCAAAACTCGACAGAGGAGATCATAAAAATCAGGGAACAAGTTCTAAACGAACTTGGTAGAAGCTTCAAGCAAGGCCACACGACTAGGCAGAGCTCCTATTCCTTACCTACACATTACAACTAAATATTAACGCCCGATATGATGCATGCATACTACATACTTATCATCAAATCATGTGAAACACAGTCCAAATTATGACAAGATCCATAACTAGTGCATCCCACAATACTAAAATATGATACTAACACGACATATATCCGTCAATACACTTATATCCTAGTTATGTTGATCAGCTTTAAATCGATATAACTCTTAGAACAAGTCATGAACAATCAAGAAATGATATTATATTCACGTATCATACCAATTTACATTTAATTCATATGATCAATTTATAATATTCATCAAGAACACATTAAAGTTATGCAAATCAATTCGTATGCTATTGAAAAATTCTATCGTCCATCACAATGCAAATTCTCATATTCATCTCAATCGTTAATAACACAATGCAATTATGTCAAAATCAGTATACCTAGCGTCATCAGAGATGACGGGAGCGGCAACACGTAGCGGCGACATGACGGGTTGGAGATGGTTCAGCAAGGCAACGAGAGTACAAACTAGTCTCACGGCCATGCATGGAGATTGGTGTGAGTCCATGGTGGTTCGAGCAAAGGCCGGTGGCAACTATTCTAGCAACTAGTTGGGAAAACATAGCTGACCGTGGCTGTGTCAAAATTGCAGCAAGGTGGAAGGATTCGAGAAGGCGCGGCCAGGGGGTAGAAAGAGATTGAGGTGAGGGGATCTCGACCAGGACGATGACTGGCTTGTTGCGATAACAGGTTGCTGGCAGCAGACGAGCCCAAAGCAGTGTAATAGACCCGACGAGGCAAGGAAAAAGGTGGCATCTTTGGTTGTCCACACGCGGGAAATCCGGTCGGACAACATTGATGAGGATGAGGGAGGGAGGCTAAGGACTGGTAAGCAGCAATGAAGAGCTGTTGGTGGCGAAGAAACAAAGGTCAGAAGAGTCCAACTCAAGGCGGTAGCGTGAGTTGATTCAGTGGTCGGGAGAGGGAGAGATGAGGGAGGGTGGTAGTGAAGTCGGTGACAGGGTGAGGAGGATGGCTGAAGACGGTGGCAACTATCGGGAAGGAAGAAAGGTGACAGTCAGGTAAGGTGCAACATGGGGAAAGAGAGAAGGGTCAGGAAGGAAAATTTAACACAATGGGAATTTTGTAATTTAAACTTTATTTTTCTTAGACGCAAGTCAAACATAATAAATAAATTCTACAAAAATGAAATAAAATATGATCAAATATTATAAAATAAAACACACTTAATAAACATAAATGACATGTTCTAAACGTACCAACCCACCCAAAATACTAACTAACACGTCCTAACATGATAATCGCCCTAAATCAAATTCTATGGTCAAATGCATAAAATAAAAAATTATCTGGCACAATGTTGTATATTTTGATAACTCATTTTCTTGTTGTGTTGCTGATATTATCGTCATATACTTAGGTGCACTCAACCCTCATGGCTCATAACATGCACTCAGCCTCAACTCAACGCACGTGTTCTAAAGTTGACTCGACTCGAACTGACAGTTGAACCAGTTGAACCAGATGGTTCACGAGTATAAAACCCTAACTCGAGTCACATGTTTTACAAACTTCCCTCATAAATATTTTGTTCTCAAAATTTTCACTCATGGAGGTCTCAACCTCATCAACTATCGAAAAAAATAAAAATCTAAAAAATGGAATACCTGGTAATGAGGCTGGTTGCTCAGATATCTCTAGATATTTCTTCTTAATCTCATCTTCACGTTCTCATGTAGACTCATCAACTCGTTGTCAAGTCCACTGCACTTGTACTAGGGGAACCTCTTTTCGTCAGAGAACCTTCACTCGACGATGAATAATCTTGACCACGTCTTTTGGATACGTTAGGTTAGGTTGTAACTCTATTGCTCTATCTCTCTAAAATTGACGACATGAGAGTTGTTTGGGTGGTAAGCCTTCAGCAATGACATGTGGAATACGTTATGCACAGCTGATAGATGAGGCCATAATGCAAGTCGATACACCACTTGCCCAATATGTTCTATCACATCAAATGATTTGATATATCACAAACTGAGTTTCCCTCGCATCCCTAATCTCATGTTTCCCTCAATCCGAGAGACCTTCAGAAGAACATGATCTCCTACCGTAAGATGATCCTCACGTCGGCATTGATTTGCATAACTTCTCTATCGATCTTGAGCTTACCTCATTCTCTTCCTAATCTACATCCCTACCCCTTGAGTCTGCTAGATCATGTCTAGCCCAACTATCATTGGTTCACTGCCTTGTACCTAGCATACTAGAGATCGACATGGTCTGCCATATAATGCCTCAAATGGTGCCATTTCAATACTAACCTGACAACCATTATTATATGAGAACTCTATCAAAGGAAAAACTCCACCCAATTGCCGCCAAAATCAAACATGCATGTGCGAAGTAAATCATCTAGCATCTGCATGGTCCAATCGGTCTGCCCATTTGTCTGAGGATGGAAGGCTATAATGAACATCAATTCAATCCCCATAGTTGCCTTGAATGCTCTCCAAAAGTGGGAAGTAAATCTTGGATCCCTGTCTGATATAATCTCTAATGGTATTTCATGTAACCTGACTATCTAATCTCTATACAACATGGCCAAACTAGTTAGTGGGTAATTTATCCTAATCAGTATAAGATGTACACTCTTTGTCAGGTGATCTATTTTGACCCATATGACATCTCTTAGTTTGTAGGTCTTAGGCAAATTAACTACAAATTGTATGTTATGCTCTCCCACTTTCACTTTGGGGTCTCTAAAGATTGTAGTGTCACACGTGGACGAACTTGCTCCGCTTTCACTTGCTGACATACCAGACATCTGGCAACTATGTCAAACACTTATTCTTCAATCCTGGCCACCAATAGGATCATCAGACATCATGGTACATCTTCACTCCACCAAGATGCATTGCACATCTCGACATGTAGGTTTCGTGAAGAATTGTTCTGTGAAGTCCGAAATACTCTAGGACGTCGGGTACAAATAGTCGGCCTCTCAATCTAACTAGTTCGTTTGCATCTTTAGCCAAATCTCTATAAATCCCTTGTTTTAGCCATTGTCACAATTGTTCATCTTCTTCTTGTGCAGCCGTGACCTGATCAAGCGCACTTGGCTGAATCATAAGTATGGTCATTATCCCCACTAATTGTCTCTGACCTGTAGCACGTTGAGTCACTAAGATAGCTACCAATCCCACTGAACCTAGGGCTGGCTTTCTACTCAAAGCATCTACTACTACATTGGCTTTGTCCTCATGGTATGTTATGTCAATCTCATACTCTGATAACTAATCAAACCATCTCCTTTGTTGGTTGTTCAAATCCTTCTATGCAAAAATGTAATTCAGACTCTGATAATCTGTCAAAAGTCTAAAAGAAATTTGATAAAGATAATGTCTTTATATTCTGAGGGCAAATGTTACTACTGCAAGTTCCAGGTGATGTGTAGGATAGTTATGTTTATGCACTTCAACTGACGAGATGCTTAGGTAATAACCTTATCAATATGCATCAAAACACAACCTATGCCAATGCCTGAGACATCTGTATAAACTACAAGCTCCTCGTGTCCTTCTGTCAATGTGAGTATAGGCGTTAAAGTTAATCTTTCCTTCAGCGTCCTGAAACTCTACTCACACTCATCTAACCATCTGAATTATTCCTCATTCCTACTTACCCATGTAAGAGGAGCTGCTATGGAAGAGAAACCCTGAATGAATCGTTTATAGTATCCAACTAAGCCAATGAACTCTGAACCTCTGAAGGTGTATTTGAATATTTCCACTATACAAATGCCTCTATCTTCGCTAGATCTACTAAAATACCTACTACTGACACATTGTGTCCCAGAAAATTCACCTCAGGGAGCCAAAAACTACACTTCAAAACTTCATGTACAATCTGTTCTTCCTCGGTGGCTGCAACACTATTCAAAGATGTTGCTCATGCACTTCCTTAGATAAAGAGTATATCAATATATCGTCCACAAATACGATCATGAACTGATCTAAATATGGACTAAACACTCAGCTCATCAAGTTCATGAACTGTTGGAGCATTGGTCAACCCAAAAGGCATGACCAGAAATTCATAGTGGTCATATCTTGTCTTGAATGTTGTTTTTGGAATATCTTCTACTCTAATCTTCAACTGATGGTATCCAAACCTCAAATCAATTTTTGAGAAAACAATTGTTGAGCTCAACTGATCAAATAAATCATTAATGCAATGAAGAGGGTATCTGTTCTTAATAATCACATGGTTTAGCATCATATAATTGATGAATAAACGCATGCTTTCATCCTTCTTGCTCACAAATAATACTGGTGCACCTCATGGTGACACACTTAGTCTGATAAACCTTTCGGTCCAATAGTGTCTCTAATTGCTCCTTGAGTTCCTTGAGCACAAGAGGTGTCATCCTGTATGGGGATCTAGAATCGATGTTGTGTCTAGCATCAACTCAATTGAAAGATTCACCTCTTTCTCTGGTGGCAACCCTGTCATTTCGTCAGGAAATACATTTGCAAATTCCCTGACCACTGGAATCTACTCAAGGGTCAATCTATCCTCTGAACTATTCTGCTCAGTTCGTACCAAAGCTGCCATCATCAATTCACTACCTCTGTTAAACTGCCTTGTTGCATTCTCATAAGATATCCATCCTTCTTCCCTATCTCTACCCTAACCTTTGAAGAAAAAGTAGTGCCTTCCACAGTGGAAAATCATTGTCTTTCTTCGGCAATCTATCATAGCTCTTTGTCTAGACATCCATGTTAGAATATTTTCAATGACGTGCAAATATACACGGTCTAAACAAGTAATATAATGATAAAATTGAGTATCGTCCCACACGGAGATGAATTTCCTTAACTTAATTAAAGAGAATAAAATGAAGGACAAAACAAAGACAACCGACTTAACTAAATCTAAGTAATATCTTTAAATTAAAGGCGAAGTTAAAATTATAAAACTCGTTCTAGAGTCGAATTTCCCTTAACATGAATTTAATCTTCATCAAATCTTACACTTATCTTTTATTCCCTCAGATTGTCGATCTAGGATAATTATATGACATGGTGGCTCCCGCTCCTTTATGCTTCTATTATTTTGCCTCAATTTCTACCTCCCGGTGATAATTGATTAATCAACAAAATAATGCATTAAAAATTGCCTTACAATCGCATACGGTGTTGTGTATCTCCCGACCACAACGACAAACAAGTCAAAAGACTCGTCGTATGATGAATTATCAATGACTAATCTAATTAATTTCTCCCAAAATCTAATTAAACCTCATGATCTAAGAAATAGGTGATCAATCTACTCTTAGCATTTAGAATATGATAATTCAAACAATCCAATTGAATAAAAGAGTAAGAGCTTGAAATAAATTCAATTAAATCATGTTAAGTTTCATTCTTCTCTAGAACGAAAATAAAAGACTACTCCATAATAAAAATAGAAAACAATATAAAGAAGAAACTAATTTTTATTAAGAAAGAGAAAGAAATTACAAAAACTAAAACTACTACTTTCACTACACTCCGAAGCCAAGAGATGAGATATGATCAATAACAAATGACTACCCCTTTATATAGAAGTGGAAATACAAGAATTCGAAGAGGGTGTTCACAAATCGACGTAGTCTAATTAATTATAATATCCCTTCAAGTTTCCAACTGTTCGACTCCATTGAACACCATAAATTGTAGCCATCGGGTGGGGCCAAGTGTCATGACCAATCAAATCCAAAGCTTAATTTATTCATATTTTTCTGCATTGAAACACCAAAATTAAGCATATCTAATAAAATATTAATTAACTAGAATATAATGAAAATATCACTAAATTAATAATATTTATACCCGAGAAGTACAAAATCATATTAAAAACCTGGGTAAATATTGTATATTTTAAACACTTAACAATCCAATCCATGCTAAATATCACATCAAATTCCTTTATCCTAAACAATATCAAATATGCTACTAACTTTTGTTGCTAAATTTCAACAAGGACTTTACACACCCACTCACCTGTAGCCATAACACTACTGGCGGGAGCGAACACTAACAGTGAATGTCCTAAGTCTCCTATCTTAGCTCCAATTCTATCTGTGCGTGCATATAATATAAATGAATGCATGCAACCATAATCAAATAAAACTCGTGCATGTACAAAACCTATGAGAAGTGTACCTGTTATGACTGTTGTGTCCTCTAATGCTTCTGTAATTATGGTTCCATCTGTGCTGGGGCAATCGGTACTGCTAGTGGTACTGTCTGTGCATGATCCCTCTAATCTTGATCTGGCGGTGCCTGCTTCCTACCTCTCTGGTGTCTGGTATGCATTGCAGCCATGAACCTCACTAGTTCAATCCCCTCTACTACTATCTCGGCTATTAACCTCCGCCTCTCTTTCCTTGAGCTTAGCCCTGTTGGCTTCTCTATTGTTGTCACTGCAGGGGAGCTGGAAGTGTAAGTCTCTGTGGACGTGTTGGGAGTGCTACCTATTGGCGCTGGCCAGTTGGACATACCACTACTCAATGTCCCAGTTGGCCACAACTATAGCATACATCAGTGTCTGCTCTGTAGACACCTCCATGATGACGTCTACAAATCTGACAAGGAGGTGGCCTACTATCTTGAACCTAACCATCCATGGCTCTCATAGCAATAGGAGTATTTGTTTGATGTCTTTATTGTGATCCCTACTTTGGCTAATATGGCCCTGGATGTTGCTGCTTCTAATCAAAATCTTGGGAAGGTTGAGTAGCTATGAATCACTCTACCTCACTTGCAGCTCTCACAATATCACCAAAAGTGGCAAACTTCCTATCTAAATAAGCCATCCGGATCTCATAGTGGAGGCCTTCGTAAAAATGTTCTATTCTCCTTTGTGCTGGAACCAAATTTGCTGCAAACCTTTTTAGTGCCCTGAATCTGGCCTCATACTGCACCACTGTCATGGGGCCCTGTTTCAATATATGGAATTCCCATTCTTTTCTCTTCCTAACATCTAGTAGAAAGTATTTCCTATCAAATTCCACCCTGACATCTTTCCAAGTGACATCCTGGGGTTACTTGTGAGCAAATGTGGAATTTATCACTGAATCCTATCATATTCTAGCCTCATCCTAGAAAGTCCTTGTAATGATATGTTCCTTATGCTCCATTGGGTATGCCATAGTATCAAACACTCCTATGGCCGCTAATATCCACAAGAATGCTTCTTCTGCATCCAACTTCCCTAAAAATGGACATCCACTATTCTTCACAAATCTCTCCTACTATTATAGTTCCAAATTTATTCCATTAGCTAATCGATTAGAGCCTTCTCCTAATTCAAGCTATGGAAATTGTGGTTTTGTCCCTGCTGGAACACCGCCAAACCTTGTGGTTCCACTACCACTTGTAGTTTGGCCACTGCCTGCTACTATGGGTCCACTCACATCAGTGCCCATGCCCACTTCAAACGGGGCACACAGAAGAGCCGTTATTAAAGTACCCTCTAATGCAATAGTAGAGGAGGAGGCAGCGGTGGCGACTGTGTTAGAGGTCCCTTGGAAAATGCAGGCTCTCCTCGTGCCTCGTCATCCACCGCTAGTCACTTTTCATCCCAGGCTAATAAAAGGGCTATTTGTCTAAGCTCTCTCTTGAATTCTTCCTGATTTTGTTGTATCTGTACTTGTGACTCAGCTAATTTGGCAATAGCAATATCTCTCTCAGCCCATCAACTACTACCACTGCGATGAGTGCCATGGCGACAGTTTTCAAAACGGTGGCTAACCAGAGATTGGCACATTGGGCTCTCCTGGTGGTGATGTGGTCCTCGATTGGCTAGATGCTAACTCACTATGTCCACGACTAGAGCTATCATGTTTGGGTGAAGAAGGCAATGGAGCCATGTTCTGTGTCCTATGTGTCTGCATCATCATATCTACCACTGTTCACTTCCCAACTTGCACGCACTGTCATGCAATTGATGGGTGAGAAATTTGTAAACAAAGACAACTAAACATAAACAAACATGTCTGCATCACTTAGAGCAACCTTCGCACACATATAACTTGCAATAACAGTTATCCTCTTAATCAACCAAGAACCTGCCCTGATACCAAAAACTGTAATACCCCAAATTTGGTTCACTCTCAAACCAATTTAGAATGTTATTGAGAACCGAACCATACTTAACTTAATTAATTCAGTCACCCAACCTTAGCGGAAGGGATCTACTCTTAGTGTCTTAAGACAGAACAATAGTCATACAATGCATGCATGAGATACTTAAAACCTAACATGGTCTTATATGAATGATATGGAAACCGAAATCACATTTCAAAATAATTTAAACACAGATCAAAGTTCAAAATAAAAAAACAACAGTTATGAAATCAAAACGGATAGAACTTTCCCTAAATGTGCAATAAGGAATCACCTTGTCAATAGTATACATATATAATTATATTTATTAAGACTCCATAAACCACCAAGTTGTCACACATATCATTTACATTAACGAAAACATTTTCTTTGAGCTAGGTCTCGACCCACTCACTGGTACTGTTCAATTTTAATGACAACTTTCAAAAGAGCATCATATTTCACATAACATGATAACCATCACAACCAAAATTTGCCTCACATAATGATAAAGTTTTATGTCAACTACATATCATCAAAACATCACATTCTTTTCATCCTTAGCAGGTACATGTGTGCAAAGTGGCAATGCTACTTGTTAGAATATTTTCAGTGACATGCAAGTATACATGGTCGCAACAAGTAATATAATGATAAAATCAATTGAGTATCGTCCCACAGGGAGATGAATTTCCTTAAATTAATTAAAGAGAATAAAATGAAGGACAAAACAAAGACAACCAACTTAACTAAATCTAAGTAATATCTTTAAATTAAAGGGCGAAGTTAAAATTATAAAACTCATTCTAGAGTCGAATTTCCCTTAACATGAATTTAATCTTCATCAAATCTTACTCTTATCTTTTATTCCCTCGGATTGTCGATCTAGGATAATTATATGACATGGTGGCTCCCGCTCCTTCATGCTTCTATTATTTTGCCTCAATTTCTACCTCCCGGTGATAATTGATTAATCAACAAAATAATGCATTAAGAATTGCCTTACAACCGCATACGGTGTTGTGTATCTTCCGACCACAACGACAAACAAGTCAAAAGACTCGTCGTATGATGAATTATCAATGACTAATCTAATTAATTTCTCCCAAAATCTAATTAAACCTCATGATCTAAGAAATAGGTGATCAATCTATTCTTAGCATTAAGAACATGATAATTCAAACAATCCGATTGAATAAAAGAGTAAGAGCTTGAAATAAATTCAATTAAATCATGTTAAGTTCCATTCTTCTCTAGAACGAAAATTAGAGACTACTCCATAATAAAAATAGAAAACATTATAAAGAAGAAACTAATTTTTTATTATAAAAGAAAATTAAATTACAAAAACTAAAACTACTACTTTTACTACACTCTGAAGCCAAGAGATGAGATATGATCAACAACAAATGACCACCCCTTTATATAGAAGTGGAGATATAAGAATTCGAAGAGGGTGTTCACAAATGGACGTTGTCTAATTAATTATAATGTCCCTTCAAGTTTCCAACTGTTCGACTCCATTGAACACCATGAATTGTAGCCATTGGGTGGAGCCAAATATCATGACCAATCAATTGCAAAGCTTAATTTATTCATCTTTTTCTGCATTAAAACATCAAAATTAAGCATATATAATAAAATATTAATTAACTAAAAAATAAAGTAAAATATTACTTAATTAATAATGTTTATACCCGAGAAGTACAAAATCATATTAAAAACATGGGTAAATATTATATATTTTAAACGCTTAACACTACTCCTCTGTGGTAGTCGACGGTGCTCAGTCGTCAAGGTTCTCACCTACATATATTATAAGAAAATATTAGTATCGAGTGTTGCTGGTCCAGAAATAACTACATATCAAACTGGCATATGAGAGCTGACCCTCATGTTAAAATAAAACATTTATAGCTTCATCAGAACCCTCATAAGGGCAAACTACTAAGGAGCTATCAAACTATAGCTTCAATAGTGTCTGATTTTGACTGGTCTAATGCCTCTCTCAGCATTTTCTGAACTATCTCACACTTAGGAAAACCAGTATACTAAAGCCCTCTACATCCTCCACATATCACCTGACCCTAAGCACAGAGGCCGAGTATTCTCATGCAATCACCTTTAGTACTCTTTGAATCTACACGTTTATACATCCACTGCATTGTAGTACCCGTAAACTTCCATACTTCTCCAGGTTTGAGGAAGTTTAAAATATGGAGTTGTCAGGATCCTTCAGGAATAGAACGGCCTGCTCACCAATCCAGAACCCGCTGTGACTCACACATGTGCCCTCTCACAGTATGTGTAAGTCTATTTCCCCATCTTACATCTCACTAAAAAATCATAAATTCATACTATAGGGTTAGGTAGGGAATTAAACAGTAGGTCCAAAGGCAACTTGATTTGGAGCTGATTTTCAAAATAAACTCAAGGGATGTCATCCTCGAGGGTTTTAATCCAGAAATTATTTAGCTAAATGACCCGTGCCAAGTGGAATCCAATAAATTTGCCGCTCACTCTGTCCTATATAAGTCAAATCAAAACTCGATAGAGGAGATCATAAAAATCAGGGAGCGAGTCCTAGACAAACTTGATAGAAGCTCCAAGCGATGCCACGCATCTAGGCAGCGAGCTTCTATTCCATACCTACGCATCACAACTAAATGCTAACATCTAGTATGATGCATGTATCAAATCATGTGAAACACGCAATCTAAATCATGGCAAGACCATAATAGTGCAACCTTCAATACTAGAATATGATACTAACACGACATATATTCGTCAATACACATATATCATAGTTATGTTGATCAGCTTTAAGTCGATATACCCCTTAGATCAAGCTATGAGCAGTTAAGCAATGATATTATGTTCATGTATCAAACCAATTTGCATTTAATTCATATGATTAATTTATTAATATTCATCAAGAACAGGTTAAAGTCACGCAAATCAATTTGTATGCTATTGAAAAATTTCATCGTCCATCATAATGCAAATTCTCATATTCATCTCAATCATTAATAACATATAATGCAATAAAGTCAAAATAAGTATACCTAGCATCGGTGGCGACGATAGCGGCGGCAACGGGTGGCAGCGACAAACGGGGTGACGGTTCAGCAAGGCAACGAGAGTACAAACTAGCATCACGGTTATGCATGGAGACCTGCCAATGACGGTAGCTACCATCCGGCAGTGATACACTGCCAGTGGCTGACTGAACATGGAAACAAGGTAAGGTGGTGTCAGCGGTCATGACAAGGGGAAGGAGGTCGGTGTGAGTCCACGGTTGTCCGAGCAAAGGCCACCTGGAAAACACAGCTGACAGCTGCTATGTCAAACTCCCAGCGAGGAGGAAGGCCCCGAGAAGGTGCAGCTAGTTTCAACCTGGGGTAGAGATAGATGGAGGCGAGGGGATCTCGGCCGGGTGGTGACTAGCCAGCTGTGACAACAGGTCACCGGCGGTAGCCGAGCCCAAAACAGTGCAATAGACCTGGTGAGGCAAGGAAAAAGGTGGCATTTGTGGTCATCCACACGTGGGAAATTCAATTGGACAACGTCGACAAAGATGAGGGAGGGAGGCCGAGGACTGGTCCAGCAGCAATGAAGCACAGCCAGTGGCGATGAAGAGCAGCCAGCGGCGGAGCAACAATGGCTAGAAGAGTCCAACCTAGGGCGGCCGTGGTTTGAGTGGATTCAGTGGTCGGGAGACGAAGATAGATGAGCGATGGGTAGCGGTGAAGTTGGTGACGGAGTGAGGTGGATGGCCGAAGACGCCAGTAGCTGTTGGGAAGGAAGAAACATGGCAGTTGGGTAAGGTGCAACACAGGGAAAGAGAGAAGGGTCGGGAAGAAAAATTTAACACAGTGGCAATGTTGTAATTTGAACTTGACTCCTCTCGGACATGAGTCAAACATAATAAATAAATTCTAAAAAATAAAATAAAATATGATCAAATACTATGAAATAAAATACACTCAATAAATATAAAATGACATGTTCTAAACCTGCCAACCCACCCAAAACACTAACTAACGTGTCCTAATTTGATAATTGTCATAAATCAAATTTTACCATCAAATGCATAAAATAAAATAAAAATGTATGACATAATATTGTATATTATGATATCTAATTTTCTTACTATGCTACTAACATTATTATTATATACTCGGGTACACTTTGACCCTTATGACTCAAAACACACGGTCGACGTTACTTCAGTATACGTGTTTTAAAACTGATTAGATTCAAACTAATAGTTAAACTAACTAATTCACAAGTATAAAACCCTGACTCGAATCACGAGTTTTACAAACACCCCCAAGCATAATCTGCAGCTATGTATGCAAACAGTTGGATTGATCATTAACCACGCTAGATTCTCCACACAAGTACCACAACCTGAAGTTGCACCTAATTCGCAAATACAAACATAACAGCTATATTAATGAGCAAGTTCGATTGCAAAGTTTTCAAAATTATTTTGTGTAAAATACATTGAATGTAACTATTTTTAGTAAGATTAACTATTTTCAAATTTTATTACATTTACATTATTTTTATATTATTTAACAAACTGTACAAGATAGGGGACGTTCTCATCCGGTTTGTATTAGACTGTACTTTCTAATTGAGAAATCATATCCTTATTAATCAGTGGTCATGTCTTTATTAGATAGTCGGGCAATGTAATGATTAAGTAGACAATTAGTCTTTATAATAAACCGTCTATAATAATTAGTGTTCTCTTTTTTGATTGACTTTTGTCACCAAAACTTTACGGTATAAGTTAATGCGGAAAGTTCTATAATGCCCCGTCCAGTCAAGCTCCATATCTTTTCTCTCCAATTTCTTGCCTTTCTTCATCAATCTTCTATTTAGGTTTTTCCCTTCTCTGATTACATTCCTCCATAACTAAGGCTATGCCAGTTTTCCTCTCTCTAAATTTTCTTTGAACTTTCCAATCTTCTCCTTCGGTTCCTTCCATTTATTCGAAAGTCTTTGTCGCCCTTCCCGAAATTTCTTCTTCCAGTTCAAGACCAGAGCACTTATGGGGCAGGCATAGGTCAATAAGGTGTTGTACGGGTATTTCCGTGTTCATCCGATTAATTTTGGATAAAAAAATTAACGTCTAGAGTCAAGATCCTTCGGTCAGTCTTTTAAGAATTCATCAAAGTAAGAACTTATTTTCATTCCATATTTATTATCTAGTCTAATCATTTCTCTTCTTATAAATTACAATTTTTTCTCAAAAGAGACTAATTCCTTATTTGTACAATCACTATATCTTTTTTTCTTAATTTCTCTCACGTCAAATAGCATAAAAGGCAATATCATTATTTTAAAATATATTTTAATGAGTAAATGTTATATTACCAGGAGAAAACTCAAGACCTAAAGTTCATGTACCGTTGGTTTAATAATTTTTTATGATAAAATTTGGTAATGAATTCCAAACCTAAGATTCACGTGCTATTTTTTTATGATAATAATTTAGTAATGAATTCAAAACCTAAGATTCATGTGATTATGGCCCCTACCGTTTCAAGATAAAACAATATCGTTAAATATACCACTTTATTTATCATTGTTTAAATAGTAAAAATATACTTGACCATTTTATTTGAACGTTGTTTAAACGGTCAATAAGCGATAAAACAACCGACCGCTTGGTGCCTTGAACGGCCTGACAGCCTGATCTTGGCAGAGTTTGGACTTGACCAATCGGCCACCTTTTTAAAAAATAAAAAAACATTTCTTACACATTGAAGAACATCTTTTCGAATGATATTGCAAGAAAATTTATTTTTACAACGTATATATGATATTTATTCAAAGCACCTCATATATAATATACAACATAATATTTAATATCATAAACGATATCAAATAGGCCAGGGATCAGATTGTAGTTGATAACCTATTTTTCACTTATTATATTGTCCAACTCAACCATTTACAGTTTACAAAAAAAATAAAATAAAATAAAATCCGATAAGCAATGTTCCAGTCTACGTGCAAGGCTGCAACATAATAAAGAAAATTGCCTTTGAATTGCTCTTCGTACTTACTCCTCAAAATATGATGCTACCACTTGGTACTCCTTCAATCATGACATGAAACCAGCTTCCACAAGTTTTTCTTACTCTTCAACTCCAGGGCAACTTACAAGAATATCAAACCTCTCAAACTTACAGGACATTGCTGAAATTTCTAGCAGAAAATTGATGAAACAACTAGATTTAATTTACACATGTTAGCCCAGAGATCAAACCGCTTACACATCAATATACCAAAGCCACATTTCGTCCATAAAAGAAGATTCTTCTTGGGCATTTGCTAACAGGAAGCTAGTCAACACTGTCATAATTCGATCCATCCCACAGCAACGACAGGAATGATGGCACATAAGTTCAGACAGACTGTCTCCAACCTCTCCTATTTCCCCTTCCTTCTCCTCTCCCTGTCCCTCGACCTATCGTACTCGTGATCATCTCTTTCTCTGCTTCCACTCTTCTCCCGGTCCCTGACTCTTTCAGGACCAGTATCAATTGTCCTGTCCTTATTGCGGTACCTATCACGATCCCTATCCGCACTATCAGTTCTTTCTCTACTATATGCTGACTTGTGAGATGGACTGCGATTAGGACTTTGGCTGCGTTGTCGTTTCTTTGAATCCCCTCTTTCCTTCCTTTCTTGAGACGAACTCTCTGTCGTGTTTGACATTCAAATTAAAACTTAAACAGTATAACAATGATCATGTAGCAACACAAGTCGTATACTTTTTATTAAATCATACGTAAAATTTTAAAATTTTGCACAAGCACGCAATGCAAAATTTTACAAAGACCTCAACGGTCAGATAACTATAATGCATTCCCTATAAATAATATAAATAATATGTACAACAAAAATAAGTATTATAAGTTCATATGATATTATATTGCAACTGAAGCTGGTAAGGCCAAATCCACAGGCCAGAGTTCAAACATGCCTTCCCTGAAAGAGAGGGCTGTCAGTCTGGTACAGTAATTTTTCCCTCTGTTTTTTTGTAAGGAAAGGGATGCATTGGTGAGACTTTCCAACAGCATTGGATGAATTGACTATTGCATTTTGTAGTCATTTAGCAAAGAGGACAACGTCCAAAAATCTTCAGCAACTTTAGCAAACATAAGAGAAAACATGGCTAGATGGTACACCGTTAAAAATTGGGCAGAAAAATCCAGGCTAGCGGACAGTTATCCACACAACCTTTAAAGTCCACTTTTTGGATCAACATGCGACTCGACGTGAAACACTAGGCTAAAAAGAGAAGTGACATTATATAGACGAGATTTCAAACTCATTCCACAAGGTAACTGAAAACTTCCCTAAAACAACAAGAAACATATGCTGCATAAGCGAGACAGAAAAGAGAACAAAGGAGGGTCCCTCCCCCGAAAAGAGAACAAAAACACTAGCCCCTCCCACAAAAGAGAAGTGAGAATACCATAAAAACACATTTCATACTACACCAGAAAAAACCAATCACACAAACAAGGCAGAGAAGCCCTACAACCATTTAATTTTCAACAGAAAACTTACGAAGAGAGTATTTATCCTCGGTAGGTTCAAGTAAACCATATTCAGATTGCAGCCGCCTTCGTTGAATTGCTACCTTCCTGTCAATTTCCCCAGTATTTTTGATACCTCGTTCTTCAAGAGATTCACGATATTCCATAATAGCAACTTCCAGTCGCCTTAACTTTTGTCTGCAGAAAAAAACACCACTAAATATTAATCATGTAGCTCCAAAACTAAAATTACAGAAGCTCATTCTAGATGAGCATTAAGACACAGCCTGAAGCTTCCTTTTAGATCCACAAATTGCTTTCCGGCGAAGGAAAATTACAGCATGACGCATATTATGTTCAGCTAATAACGTAGATGTAGGCAGATGAAATGGAAGCACTAACAAATTACAACATGATAAAGGATAACAATGGTTAGAAGTTCAAATAGATAAGTTGTACAATAAAATCAACGCAACCTGTGCTCCTCATTCATAGCATTGTCAGGATGCAAATGCTGTACACTTGACTCTGTTGGCCCCCCTTCTTGTCCAGCCATGTTAGGCCTATCACCAGCATTTTCACTCCCTGAAGATGAATACCCTAGTTCAAGACCATGCCCACCTTTCTTTTCTTCTTCATCACTTCCATCATCCTCCCGAGCCCACTTGGATGCCGGGAGAACAATATCAGATTTTTCCTTGTTGCTACCTGTGAAGGATTTAATTTCAGACTCTACACTAGCAGTATATGCTAATGAGGGAGAAGAATAATCTTTCTCCTGGGAACTCATCCCAGCATCCCCATGCCTAGACCACCCTGACTGACCCATAGCGTCAGATGCAAAATTAGTTTCTTTGTAACCAACGTTTGAATATCTTCCAGAAATATAATGACTTTGACCATAGCTTATGTCTTCCTCTCTATCATAGCCTCTTTGCTTTTCGGCTTCTTCAAGATAGAGCAATCTTGCAACCATCATTTGCCGGCCACCACAAAGAGAGAGCCCATTGTGCCTGCAGCGCCTTTCAAGCTCGGGAAGGGGAGACTCAGCAACTCCTTCATTGCTGCATTCTTTCCCATTGCTAATGCTGCATCTTGATTAAGTTTATTAGCTCCAACCAGATCCTCAGAGCTCGTTTTATTTTCAATATCAGGGCCATCGCCACAAATCGAATGAAAAGGCATTACACCTGAGTTGTTAGTTCGGAGAAAAGTTGCTCGTAGACCATTCACATACGCATCAGAAAAGAGAAACCAATCTGACCAAACTTGCAGAACCTTAAGAACCCGTTCCTGAAATTCAGCGAATAAAAAATGAACCAAGGAAATAGACGTCACTTTCTCTAGAAAGAAAACCCAGAATCAAATATTTCACCATTCTTAATTTGAAAATTTAATGTGTAGAAACCATCAGCAACGAATGTATAATACCCCAAACACCCATACAAATTGCAAGCTCAAAGTGCTTCAAATTTTGTTTCCAAGAAAATTCAGGGATTTAACATTAAATTTCGTGCATTTGAACTGCCGACACCCATTAAGATGATACAATTTTTTATTTTAGATTAATATGATGCACTCGAACTTGTCTCCCCCAAGCACTTAAATATGTGAATAAATTAGGAATTTGATGTATCAAACCTTAAGAGCTTCTGCAGTTATCCTTCCTGTGATGCTCCGATACAGATCATTGAAGCTCTCCACTATGTCAGGTAGAGTCTCTTCAAATTTTGTCCGATAGGCAGATGCATTCTTCACAGGGGCGCTACTGTTATGAAGGATATCTGATACAAGCATAAGCCGAGCAACTTTGGTCGGAATGGCTGTTTCTTTAAGAGTTAAAGACTGGGTAAGAACCTCCACAACCTACAAATGATTGAATGAAATTGCTTAAATCAACAAAAAAAACAGTAGAAAATCCAGAAGAAAATGATAACAACAAAATTTTTTATAGACATGTCTAGCATAATCATTTAAAATATGAGACCATTACATATTTTAAAATTTCAGTTGACAACCAAATGCGGCTTGTAAAACTGAAACAAGTTAATAAAACTAAAATCTAATCCAATGAAGTTAAGTTACCTCCCCAGCTGCATCAGCATTATCTAACGCAAAACCCATGGCTCCTTTTATCAGACTCCTCTCTAAAGTAAGTGCACGCAACATATCCTCAAACTCATCTCGCTGCTTATCTGTCAAAGTGCGCTCCAGTTCAACTCGCTGCATCAAAGTCAAGATCCAAGAGTTAAAAAAATCCCCAAAAGATTATTAGAAGTCTCGAACAAGAAGTTAAGCCCGATTCCAAATTTTTCACATAAGGAATTCTTAAATATGAGTGCTGAAAAGCAGAATACTTCTAAAGTGTTGTGCTGTCATGCACATAAAATACATACGCGGCTCCTGCCAGCAGCAAATGTAGCACCGGATTCTTTCTCGTGCTCAGGACTCTTGATTGCTGGTAGAGATGGTGGAACCCATCTATAATAAGAACAATTCTCATCAATAAATCTGCCATATTCTGAGCAATTAACAAACAGAACTAATGAATCTCCAAAATGACACACACCTCCCACTTCCTGTTATCATTATGAAAGGTTCAGTTCGCCACCTTTGTAAAGTGTCCCCCTATATAAAACCAGAAAACAACATATTTATATACTTTCTTACATTCTGGACTATTCTTTATAAAATTAAGGAGCAAGCAAAACCTGTGCAAAGGAGTAGAGCCGCCACACGTAATATGTGTGTTCTTTTGACCCAAGTTCAAACAAGAAGCTAAAAAGTGGATTTCCACGACCTCTCTCCATTATAGCTTGCTCAAACGCACATCCACCATCAAGAACATAGAGCGCCATGGTATCTATCACATGACGAAGATGATCATCCTCAGGTGGCAGAACCATTATATCAGGTACATTTGGAGTCAGTACCTAAAGTGCACAAGAACCAATTAAGTTAGTAGAACAGCAGCTAGAACATCTAACTGAATCACAGCCATCTGAAATAGGAATCAGTAAGCAAAGAGAACAAGACCAATGTGCCAAAATAAGAAGTCACAAGTATAATTAAATTATACAGTCCATCTTATAGCATTGAGAATACACAAAACAAGTGCTAGGCTTTTATGTACAGGTTAGAGTAATAGCAAGCGGAGAAAGGATTTGAAGTAACAAAAAAAAAATGTTCAAAAACTCTATCTGCTTTTATCAGAAGCACAACTTGTCCAGCTTGTGTAAGCAACAAGTATTCATTATACATACATGTATAAAATCAACCCAAAGAATGTAACATATCCATGAAATTTGGCTGACTTATTGTCAGATATGTCATAGATGCTGCCATAAGTAATTGTCTTCCTCAAAAAAGGCTTATCGGCTGTTTATTATCTAACCTTTAAATTGACAGGTAGAACAGAATTTTTGACATGGACATGATTTAAACTTTGCTTTATCAAGTAGTGCAACAAAACCTTCTATTAAAAGCACATGTAGATAGAGTTATCCATCGTATACAACAATATGTTTGATGAATCCTACACAAATTATTATAAGATCATTTTATCAATATCCATCAACGTTTCTGTTTCAGTAGAAAAGATACTTCTTGGATTTCCAAACCTGTCAGACATCAACAAGGCATTGAACTCATGTTGCTAAGTCTAACGTCGCTTATCCTAAATCCTAAATCTCCTCAACCATTAAAGGTTTCTTCTATATACCGTCGTAAAACAATAAAATAACTTCAAAAAATCCCACCAACTTCAAAGTTTAGAAAACACCACAGGCTTTGAATTACATATTCATGCATTGATAACAGTTGAACCAGAATCACTTTTTCTTCTTTTTTTCTTCCCCATGATTCAAGAACAAAATTCACGTTTTAAATACAAAATTTAGTAAACCATCACTACTTGGCACGCAAATTACAGCAACAGCAGAGCTTTCTCAAGTACAGCCTGTCCAACTCAAACTCAATTGCACCCTATACCTTAAGTTCGTTACGCTCTTTTCGTTCTATACATGCAAAATTGATCGCCTTCATACGTCATAATGACCAAGGCAACAGTAGACCAAGTAGTATTTATACAAAAAGATAAGTTATTCATGTTTAAAGTTCAAAATTCGCACTGCAAAGTTATCAGAACATTCAATCACAAAATAGTAGCTTTATATAGCCCATGACAAGAAAGAGAAATGACCAATCAGTGAGGAAACAAGAATAAAACTAGAGTTCAGTTTACCCACCAACTCAGAGTTTTGACTTGGTACTGTCGTGACTGGCGGACCATCTGGCCCAGATAGGATAACTGTTCCACCCTGCCCAACATCAAAGTCAATTTATAAACAAAATTAGCATTAAGCTTATCAATCATAACAAGCAGGCAATCACTACATTAACACCATCTATATATGATTATCTAGTAAATAAAATCATCATTTGCCATCTTATGAAAAATAGTCAATATTTTAATTTACATAGAATGCTGAAATGAGAACAGCAAACAAAGTGGGTTAAATGAAAAAATATAAGTGATATATCATACACACAAAATGAAACAATTCAGATAGAATAAGCAAATGCACAA
>JAURVB010015139.1:0-11227 GCA_033002965.1 Piper betle
GGAGTATATGCTATTTTCTTTCATATGAGAGTTTGCTCTCATAGCCAGTTTGTTATAGTGATTTTATTTTCCGGACCAGTAACACTTGTTACTGACGTGTTTTTATACTATATGTAGGTAATAATCACGAGTTGGAGGAGCCAGCTTGGACGGAGGAGCAATGAGGTCTTGTACACAGACACATGTTAGATTTCTGAATGTTTAATTTTGTGTTATTATGTTATTATATTGTGAATGACATGTTCAAATGCATGAGACATGATAGAATGTGAAATGATTAGAGTAGCGCAGCAAAAGTGTGATGGGTTAGGACCTAAAGTTCAGAGAATGATGAATATAATAGATTAGAAGTATGTGTGAATGCTATTGTTGCTATACGTATATATGTTTGAATATACGATTTTGACAGGGTGGCCCCTAATTACATTTTTAGGGGAAATTCTGTCCCTTCCATTTTAGAATTTTTACTAATTGTGATTGTAATTGTGTTGGTGTGAAATTTATGTTGCATGTCATCCATGTAGTATCATGTTAGGGTTGGATGAATTTATCCATGCATGACAAGTCGTATCTACATCTTAAGATGCTGAGATTGGATCCGTATGAGTTAGGTTCGGGTTAACCGACCTAACCGGGGCTGGTAACATGCCGGTTCGGTTCATGAGTGTGAACCGGTTTTGGGGTGTTACATTTTGTCCCTGCTGGAACACCGCCAAACCTTGTGGTTCCACTACCACTTGTAGTTTGGACACTGCCTGCTACTATGGGTCCACTCACATAAGTGCCCATTCCCACTTCAAACGGGGCACACAGAAGAGCCGTTATTAAAGTACCCTCTAATGCAATAGTAGAGGAGGAGGCAGTGGTGGCGACTGTGTTAGAGGTCCCATGGAAAATGCAGGCTCTCCTCGTGCCTCGTCATCCACCGCTAGTCACTTTTCATCCTAGGCTAATAAAAGGGCTATTTGTCTAAGCTCACTCTTGAATTCTTCCTGATTTTGTTGTATCTGTACTTGTGACTCAGCTAATTTGGCAATAGCAATATCTCTCTCAGCCCATCAACTACTACCACTGCGATGAGTGCCATGGCGACAGTTTTCAAAACGGTGGCTAACCATAGATTGGCACATTGGGCTCTCCTGGTGGTGATGTGGTCCTCGATTGGCTAGATGCTAACTCACTATGTCCATGACTAGAGCTATCATGTTTGGGTGAAGAAGGCAATGGAGCCATGTTCTGTGTCCTATGTGTCTGCATCATCATATCTACCACTATTCACTTCCCAACTTGCACGCACTGTCATGCAATTGATAGGTAAGAAATTTGTAAACAAAGACAACTAAACATAAACAAACATGTCTGCATCACTTAGAGCAACCTTCGCACACATATAACTTGCAATAACAGTTATCCTCTTAATCAACCAAGAACCTGCCCTGATACCAAAAATTGTAATACCCCAAATTTGGTTCACTCTCAAACCAATTTAAAATGTTATTGAGAACCGAACCATACTTAACTTAATTAATTCAGTCACCCAACCTTAGCGGAAGGGATCTACTCTCGGTGTCTTAAGACAGAACAATAGTCATACAATGCATGCATGAGATACTTAAAACCTAACATGGTCTTATATGTATGATATGGAAACCGAAATCACATTTCAAAATAATTTAAACACAGATCAAAGTTCAAAATAAAAAAACAACAGTCATGAAATCAAAACGGATAGAACTTTCCCTAAATGTGCAATAAGGAATCACCTTGTCAATAGTATACATATATAATTATATTTATTAAGACTCCATAAACCACCAAGTTGTCACACATATCATTTACATTAACGAAAACATTTTCTTTGAGCTAGGTCTCGACCCACTCACTGGTACTGTTCAATTTTAATGACAACTTTCAAAAGAGCATCATATTTCACATAACATGATAACCATCACAACCAAAATTTGCCTCACATAATGATAAAGTTTTATGTCAACTACATATCATCAAAACATCACATTCTTTTCATCCTCAGCAGGTACATGTGTGCAAAGTGGCAATGCTACTCCTCTGTGGTAGTCGACGGTGCTCAGTCGTCAAGGTTCTCACCTACATATATTATAAGAAAATATTAGTATCGAGTGTTGCTGGTCCAGAAATAACTACATATCAAACTGGCATATGAGAGCTGACCCTCATGTTAAAATAAAACATTTATAGCTTCATCAGAACCCTCATAAGGGCAAACTACTAAGGAGCTATCAAACTATAGCTTCAATAGTGTCTGATTTTGACTGGTCTAATGCCTCTCTCAGCATTTTCTGAACTATCTCACACTTAGGAAAACCAGTATACTAAAGCCCTCTACATCCTCCACATATCACCTGACCCTAAGCACAGAGGCCGAGTATTCTCATGCAATCACCTTTAGTACTCTTTGAATCTACACGTTTATACATCCACTGCATTGTAGTACCCGTAAACTTCCATACTTCTCCAGGTTTGAGGAAGTTTAAAATATGGAGTTGTCAGGATCCTTCAGGAATAGAACGGCCTGCTCACCAATCCAGAACCCGCTGTGACTCACACATGTGCCCTCTCACAGTATGTGTAAGTCTATTTCCCCATCTTACATCTCACTAAAAAATCATAAATTCATACTATAGGGTTAGGTAGGGAATTAAACAGTAGGTCCAAAGGCAACTTGATTTGGAGCTGATTTTCAAAATAAACTCAAGGGATGTCATCCTCGAGGGTTTTAATCCAGAAATTATTTAGCTAAATGACCCGTGCCAAGTGGAATCCAATAAATTTGCCGCTCACTCTGTCCTATATAAGTCAAATCAAAACTCGATAGAGGAGATCATAAAAATCAGGG
Source organism: Piper betle (assembly GCA_033002965.1). Classification (NCBI taxonomy): domain Eukaryota; kingdom Viridiplantae; phylum Streptophyta; class Magnoliopsida; order Piperales; family Piperaceae; genus Piper; species Piper betle. The sequence continues at coordinate 2,876 of JAURVB010015139.1, forward strand.
AGCGAGTCCTAGACAAACTTGATAGAAGCTCCAAGCGATGCCACGCATCTAGGCAGCGAGCTTCTATTCCATACCTACGCATCACAACTAAATGCTAACATCTAGTATGATGCATGTATCAAATCATGTGAAACACGCAATCTAAATCATGGCAAGACCATAATAGTGCAACCTTCAATACTAGAATATGATACTAACACGACATATATTCGTCAATACACATATATCATAGTTATGTTGATCAGCTTTAAGTCGATATACCCCTTAGATCAAGCTATGAGCAGTTAAGCAATGATATTATGTTCATGTATCAAACCAATTTGCATTTAATTCATATGATTAATTTATTAATATTCATCAAGAACAGGTTAAAGTCACGCAAATCAATTTGTATGCTATTGAAAAATTTCATCGTCCATCATAATGCAAATTCTCATATTCATCTCAATCATTAATAACATATAATGCAATAAAGTCAAAATAAGTATACCTAGCATCGGTGGCGACGATAGCGGCGGCAACGGGTGGCAGCGACAAACGGGGTGACGGTTCAGCAAGGCAACGAGAGTACAAACTAGCATCACGGTTATGCATGGAGACCTGCCAATGACGGTAGCTACCATCCGGCAGTGATACACTGCCAGTGGCTGACTGAACATGGAAACAAGGTAAGGTGGTGTCAGCGGTCATGACAAGGGGAAGGAGGTCGGTGTGAGTCCACGGTTGTCCGAGCAAAGGCCACCTGGAAAACACAGCTGACAGCTGCTATGTCAAACTCCCAGCGAGGAGGAAGGCCCCGAGAAGGTGCAGCTAGTTTCAACCTGGGGTAGAGATAGATGGAGGCGAGGGGATCTCGGCCGGGTGGTGACTAGCCAGCTGTGACAACAGGTCACCGGCGGTAGCCGAGCCCAAAACAGTGCAATAGACCTGGTGAGGCAAGGAAAAAGGTGGCATTTGTGGTCATCCACACGTGGGAAATTCAATTGGACAACGTCGACAAAGATGAGGGAGGGAGGCCGAGGACTGGTCCAGCAGCAATGAAGCACAGCCAGTGGCGATGAAGAGCAGCCAGCGGCGGAGCAACAATGGCTAGAAGAGTCCAACCTAGGGCGGCCGTGGTTTGAGTGGATTCAGTGGTCGGGAGACGAAGATAGATGAGCGATGGGTAGCGGTGAAGTTGGTGACGGAGTGAGGTGGATGGCCGAAGACGCCAGTAGCTGTTGGGAAGGAAGAAACATGGCAGTTGGGTAAGGTGCAACACAGGGAAAGAGAGAAGGGTCGGGAAGAAAAATTTAACACAGTGGCAATGTTGTAATTTGAACTTGACTCCTCTCGGACATGAGTCAAACATAATAAATAAATTCTAAAAAATAAAATAAAATATGATCAAATACTATGAAATAAAATACACTCAATAAATATAAAATGACATGTTCTAAACCTGCCAACCCACCCAAAACACTAACTAACGTGTCCTAATTTGATAATTGTCATAAATCAAATTTTACCATCAAATGCATAAAATAAAATAAAAATGTATGACATAATATTGTATATTATGATATCTAATTTTCTTACTATGCTACTAACATTATTATTATATACTCGGGTACACTTTGACCCTTATGACTCAAAACACACGGTCGACGTTACTTCAGTATACGTGTTTTAAAACTGATTAGATTCAAACTAATAGTTAAACTAACTAATTCACAAGTATAAAACCCTGACTCGAATCACGAGTTTTACAAACACCCCCAAGCATAATCTGCAGCTATGTATGCAAACAGTTGGATTGATCATTAACCACGCTAGATTCTCCACACAAGTACCACAACCTGAAGTTGCACCTAATTCGCAAATACAAACATAACAGCTATATTAATGAGCAAGTTCGATTGCAAAGTTTTCAAAATTATTTTGTGTAAAATACATTGAATGTAACTATTTTTAGTAAGATTAACTATTTTCAAATTTTATTACATTTACATTATTTTTATATTATTTAACAAACTGTACAAGATAGGGGACGTTCTCATCCGGTTTGTATTAGACTGTACTTTCTAATTGAGAAATCATATCCTTATTAATCAGTGGTCATGTCTTTATTAGATAGTCGGGCAATGTAATGATTAAGTAGACAATTAGTCTTTATAATAAACCGTCTATAATAATTAGTGTTCTCTTTTTTGATTGACTTTTGTCACCAAAACTTTACGGTATAAGTTAATGCGGAAAGTTCTATAATGCCCCGTCCAGTCAAGCTCCATATCTTTTCTCTCCAATTTCTTGCCTTTCTTCATCAATCTTCTATTTAGGTTTTTCCCTTCTCTGATTACATTCCTCCATAACTAAGGCTATGCCAGTTTTCCTCTCTCTAAATTTTCTTTGAACTTTCCAATCTTCTCCTTCGGTTCCTTCCATTTATTCGAAAGTCTTTGTCGCCCTTCCCGAAATTTCTTCTTCCAGTTCAAGACCAGGGCACTTATGGGGCAGGCATAGGTCAATAAGGTGTTGTACGGGTATTTCCGTGTTCATCCGATTAATTTTGGATAAAAAAATTAACGTCTAGAGTCAAGATCCTTCGGTCAGTCTTTTAAGAATTCATCAAAGTAAGAACTTATTTTCATTCCATATTTATTATCTAGTCTAATCATTTCTCTTCTTATAAATTACAATTTTTTCTCAAAAGAGACTAATTCCTTATTTGTACAATCACTATATCTTTTTTTCTTAATTTCTCTCACGTCAAATAGCATAAAAGGCAATATCATTATTTTAAAATATATTTTAATGAGTAAATGTTATATTACCAGGAGAAAACTCAAGACCTAAAGTTCATGTACCGTTGGTTTAATAATTTTTTATGATAAAATTTGGTAATGAATTCCAAACCTAAGATTCACGTGCTATTTTTTTATGATAATAATTTAGTAATGAATTCAAAACCTAAGATTCATGTGATTATGGCCCCTACCGTTTCAAGATAAAACAATATCGTTAAATATACCACTTTATTTATCATTGTTTAAATAGTAAAAATATACTTGACCATTTTATTTGAACGTTGTTTAAACGGTCAATAAGCGATAAAACAACCGACCGCTTGGTGCCTTGAACGGCCTGACAGCCTGATCTTGGCAGAGTTTGGACTTGACCAATCGGCCACCTTTTTAAAAAATAAAAAAACATTTCTTACACATTGAAGAACATCTTTTCGAATGATATTGCAAGAAAATTTATTTTTACAACGTATATATGATATTTATTCAAAGCACCTCATATATAATATACAACATAATATTTAATATCATAAACGATATCAAATAGGCCAGGGATCAGATTGTAGTTGATAACCTATTTTTCACTTATTATATTGTCCAACTCAACCATTTACAGTTTACAAAAAAAATAAAATAAAATAAAATCCGATAAGCAATGTTCCAGTCTACGTGCAAGGCTGCAACATAATAAAGAAAATTGCCTTTGAATTGCTCTTCGTACTTACTCCTCAAAATATGATGCTACCACTTGGTACTCCTTCAATCATGACATGAAACCAGCTTCCACAAGTTTTTCTTACTCTTCAACTCCAGGGCAACTTACAAGAATATCAAACCTCTCAAACTTACAGGACATTGCTGAAATTTCTAGCAGAAAATTGATGAAACAACTAGATTTAATTTACACATGTTAGCCCAGAGATCAAACCGCTTACACATCAATATACCAAAGCCACATTTCGTCCATAAAAGAAGATTCTTCTTGGGCATTTGCTAACAGGAAGCTAGTCAACACTGTCATAATTCGATCCATCCCACAGCAACGACAGGAATGATGGCACATAAGTTCAGACAGACTGTCTCCAACCTCTCCTATTTCCCCTTCCTTCTCCTCTCCCTGTCCCTCGACCTATCGTACTCGTGATCATCTCTTTCTCTGCTTCCACTCTTCTCCCGGTCCCTGACTCTTTCAGGACCAGTATCAATTGTCCTGTCCTTATTGCGGTACCTATCACGATCCCTATCCGCACTATCAGTTCTTTCTCTACTATATGCTGACTTGTGAGATGGACTGCGATTAGGACTTTGGCTGCGTTGTCGTTTCTTTGAATCCCCTCTTTCCTTCCTTTCTTGAGACGAACTCTCTGTCGTGTTTGACATTCAAATTAAAACTTAAACAGTATAACAATGATCATGTAGCAACACAAGTCGTATACTTTTTATTAAATCATACGTAAAATTTTAAAATTTTGCACAAGCACGCAATGCAAAATTTTACAAAGACCTCAACGGTCAGATAACTATAATGCATTCCCTATAAATAATATAAATAATATGTACAACAAAAATAAGTATTATAAGTTCATATGATATTATATTGCAACTGAAGCTGGTAAGGCCAAATCCACAGGCCAGAGTTCAAACATGCCTTCCCTGAAAGAGAGGGCTGTCAGTCTGGTACAGTAATTTTTCCCTCTGTTTTTTTGTAAGGAAAGGGATGCATTGGTGAGACTTTCCAACAGCATTGGATGAATTGACTATTGCATTTTGTAGTCATTTAGCAAAGAGGACAACGTCCAAAAATCTTCAGCAACTTTAGCAAACATAAGAGAAAACATGGCTAGATGGTACACCGTTAAAAATTGGGCAGAAAAATCCAGGCTAGCGGACAGTTATCCACACAACCTTTAAAGTCCACTTTTTTGGATCAACATGCGACTCGACGTGAAACACTAGGCTAAAAAGAGAAGTGACATTATATAGACGAGATTTCAAACTCATTCCACAAGGTAACTGAAAACTTCCCTAAAACAACAAGAAACATATGCTGCATAAGCGAGACAGAAAAGAGAACAAAGGAGGGTCCCTCCCCCGAAAAGAGAACAAAAACACTAGCCCCTCCCACAAAAGAGAAGTGAGAATACCATAAAAACACATTTCATACTACACCAGAAAAAACCAATCACACAAACAAGGCAGAGAAGCCCTACAACCATTTAATTTTCAACAGAAAACTTACGAAGAGAGTATTTATCCTCGGTAGGTTCAAGTAAACCATATTCAGATTGCAGCCGCCTTCGTTGAATTGCTACCTTCCTGTCAATTTCCCCAGTATTTTTGATACCTCGTTCTTCAAGAGATTCACGATATTCCATAATAGCAACTTCCAGTCGCCTTAACTTTTGTCTGCAGAAAAAAACACCACTAAATATTAATCATGTAGCTCCAAAACTAAAATTACAGAAGCTCATTCTAGATGAGCATTAAGACACAGCCTGAAGCTTCCTTTTAGATCCACAAATTGCTTTCCGGCGAAGGAAAATTACAGCATGACGCATATTATGTTCAGCTAATAACGTAGATGTAGGCAGATGAAATGGAAGCACTAACAAATTACAACATGATAAAGGATAACAATGGTTAGAAGTTCAAATAGATAAGTTGTACAATAAAATCAACGCAACCTGTGCTCCTCATTCATAGCATTGTCAGGATGCAAATGCTGTACACTTGACTCTGTTGGCCCCCCTTCTTGTCCAGCCATGTTAGGCCTATCACCAGCATTTTCACTCCCTGAAGATGAATACCCTAGTTCAAGACCATGCCCACCTTTCTTTTCTTCTTCATCACTTCCATCATCCTCCCGAGCCCACTTGGATGCCGGGAGAACAATATCAGATTTTTCCTTGTTGCTACCTGTGAAGGATTTAATTTCAGACTCTACACTAGCAGTATATGCTAATGAGGGAGAAGAATAATCTTTCTCCTGGGAACTCATCCCAGCATCCCCATGCCTAGACCACCCTGACTGACCCATAGCGTCAGATGCAAAATTAGTTTCTTTGTAACCAACGTTTGAATATCTTCCAGAAATATAATGACTTTGACCATAGCTTATGTCTTCCTCTCTATCATAGCCTCTTTGCTTTTCGGCTTCTTCAAGATAGAGCAATCTTGCAACCATCATTTGCCGGCCACCACAAAGAGAGAGCCCATTGTGCCTGCAGCGCCTTTCAAGCTCGGGAAGGGGGAGACTCAGCAACTCCTTCATTGCTGCATTCTTTCCCATTGCTAATGCTGCATCTTGATTAAGTTTATTAGCTCCAACCAGATCCTCAGAGCTCGTTTTATTTTCAATATCAGGGCCATCGCCACAAATCGAATGAAAAGGCATTACACCTGAGTTGTTAGTTCGGAGAAAAGTTGCTCGTAGACCATTCACATACGCATCAGAAAAGAGAAACCAATCTGACCAAACTTGCAGAACCTTAAGAACCCGTTCCTGAAATTCAGCGAATAAAAAATGAACCAAGGAAATAGACGTCACTTTCTCTAGAAAGAAAACCCAGAATCAAATATTTCACCATTCTTAATTTGAAAATTTAATGTGTAGAAACCATCAGCAACGAATGTATAATACCCCAAACACCCATACAAATTGCAAGCTCAAAGTGCTTCAAATTTTGTTTCCAAGAAAATTCAGGGATTTAACATTAAATTTCGTGCATTTGAACTGCCGACACCCATTAAGATGATACAATTTTTTATTTTAGATTAATATGATGCACTCGAACTTGTCTCCCCCAAGCACTTAAATATGTGAATAAATTAGGAATTTGATGTATCAAACCTTAAGAGCTTCTGCAGTTATCCTTCCTGTGATGCTCCGATACAGATCATTGAAGCTCTCCACTATGTCAGGTAGAGTCTCTTCAAATTTTGTCCGATAGGCAGATGCATTCTTCACAGGGGCGCTACTGTTATGAAGGATATCTGATACAAGCATAAGCCGAGCAACTTTGGTCGGAATGGCTGTTTCTTTAAGAGTTAAAGACTGGGTAAGAACCTCCACAACCTACAAATGATTGAATGAAATTGCTTAAATCAACAAAAAAAACAGTAGAAAATCCAGAAGAAAATGATAACAACAAAATTTTTTATAGACATGTCTAGCATAATCATTTAAAATATGAGACCATTACATATTTTAAAATTTCAGTTGACAACCAAATGCGGCTTGTAAAACTGAAACAAGTTAATAAAACTAAAATCTAATCCAATGAAGTTAAGTTACCTCCCCAGCTGCATCAGCATTATCTAACGCAAAACCCATGGCTCCTTTTATCAGACTCCTCTCTAAAGTAAGTGCACGCAACATATCCTCAAACTCATCTCGCTGCTTATCTGTCAAAGTGCGCTCCAGTTCAACTCGCTGCATCAAAGTCAAGATCCAAGAGTTAAAAAAATCCCCAAAAGATTATTAGAAGTCTCGAACAAGAAGTTAAGCCCGATTCCAAATTTTTCACATAAGGAATTCTTAAATATGAGTGCTGAAAAGCAGAATACTTCTAAAGTGTTGTGCTGTCATGCACATAAAATACATACGCGGCTCCTGCCAGCAGCAAATGTAGCACCGGATTCTTTCTCGTGCTCAGGACTCTTGATTGCTGGTAGAGATGGTGGAACCCATCTATAATAAGAACAATTCTCATCAATAAATCTGCCATATTCTGAGCAATTAACAAACAGAACTAATGAATCTCCAAAATGACACACACCTCCCACTTCCTGTTATCATTATGAAAGGTTCAGTTCGCCACCTTTGTAAAGTGTCCCCCTATATAAAACCAGAAAACAACATATTTATATACTTTCTTACATTCTGGACTATTCTTTATAAAATTAAGGAGCAAGCAAAACCTGTGCAAAGGAGTAGAGCCGCCACACGTAATATGTGTGTTCTTTTGACCCAAGTTCAAACAAGAAGCTAAAAAGTGGATTTCCACGACCTCTCTCCATTATAGCTTGCTCAAACGCACATCCACCATCAAGAACATAGAGCGCCATGGTATCTATCACATGACGAAGATGATCATCCTCAGGTGGCAGAACCATTATATCAGGTACATTTGGAGTCAGTACCTAAAGTGCACAAGAACCAATTAAGTTAGTAGAACAGCAGCTAGAACATCTAACTGAATCACAGCCATCTGAAATAGGAATCAGTAAGCAAAGAGAACAAGACCAATGTGCCAAAATAAGAAGTCACAAGTATAATTAAATTATACAGTCCATCTTATAGCATTGAGAATACACAAAACAAGTGCTAGGCTTTTATGTACAGGTTAGAGTAATAGCAAGCGGAGAAAGGATTTGAAGTAACAAAAAAAAAATGTTCAAAAACTCTATCTGCTTTTATCAGAAGCACAACTTGTCCAGCTTGTGTAAGCAACAAGTATTCATTATACATACATGTATAAAATCAACCCAAAGAATGTAACATATCCATGAAATTTGGCTGACTTATTGTCAGATATGTCATAGATGCTGCCATAAGTAATTGTCTTCC
>JAURVB010015140.1:0-72732 GCA_033002965.1 Piper betle
CTTCAACAAGGTACTTGAGTCATAAGATGTGAGCTTTTGGGAAACCTTGCTCTGATACCACTGTAACGACCCAACCCAAAGTGTAACGTAATGGGCTAAGTCATCTCTTTAAAATGGGTACCCCGGAAGTTAAAGATCTCTAGTCTATTCCCACTTATAAACAAGATCTTCTCCCAGTAGGTATTAGATGTGGGACTAAGTTGAGGTATCTCACAATACCCAAAAATTATAATTTTAGATATTATAATATACCACCCGACTGACTTTAAGTTGATATCGGTTTAGCTAAGTTGAAGCAAATATACTCTGTACCAGGCTATAAATCCGATAATAAAAGTATCAACTTGGAGGATTTGAACTCCCATGGGCCATTGATGTATTTTAAGGTAAATGCACCCTATTCCGACTATAAATCTGATAATAAAAACTACAACCGTGAGGATTTGAACTCCCATGGGCAATGAATGTAATTTCAACTTAAATTGCGAAGACATATTAAGACCACTACATAATGAACACGAACATTTCCAAAGTCGGACCCGACAAGAATATCCCTTGCCATGTGTAAAACCCACGATTCGAGTCAGGGTTTTATATTTAGAACCGGTCGGTTCGACCGTTATTTTCGAGTCGAGTCAGTTTCAGAACACGTGTACTGAGCCGACGCCGGTCTCGTGTATGAGCCATGAGGGTCATGTGTACCCAAGTATATGATGATAACGTCATGAACACAACAGAAAAGAATGAGTTATCAGAATATATGAGAGTATGCAGTTCATTTTTTTATTATGATATATAATGGATCGTAGAATTAGTTTTGGGCCGTTACCCGCGTTAGGACGCGTTACGGGCATTTTGGGTGGGTTGATAGTTCTAGAGCATATCATTATGATTTTTTGGTGTTGTTTGATTTTATGGGATTTTTCCCAAATTTTTTGGAATTTTTCTTACGACTTAAATATTATTTTGACTCGAGTCGGAGACGAGTCAAGTAATATTTACGACTTTGCCACCGCACCTTCCTTTCTTCCCAAACCCCGACGCCGCCCCCATGCAGCGTCGCCGCCGCCGCTGCCGCCGCCGCCCGGCCACCGATCGTCGCCGCCTAGCCCCGCGACGACGTCGTCGTGCTGCCCCGACCAAGTCCGGCCCCCATCGGGCCGCTGCGACGCCGGATCGCCGTGCCAAGCGCCACGCCCGCGCCGCGCTTCTGTCGTCGCCCGCGCCGCCGGCGACCGTCGCCGCCATGATCGGGTAGTCGCCTCGACACCCTCGACCCCCTAGCGGCCTTCCCCGACCGGAGCGGAGGCCATCGCCGCCCTGGCCGGCCGGATCTAGCGACCCATCGCCGCCGGCCCTGTTTTAGCCATTTTCCGGCGAGCCACCACCTCCGTTGGCCGCGTCGACCTCGTAGATGAGTCGGGGTCGCCGAGCCGGTTCCGAGGGTACCCAACACGACCCCTTTCCGACCAGTAGACGCCGCCGGCGATTGTCGCCGGAAAACCACCGGAAGTCGCCGGAAAACCGCAAGCAGCTGCCGGAAAACCGCCGGAAAAATCGGAATTTCTGGGATTCGCCGAGAATTCACCGGATCTTCCGCGGGGCTCACCCAGTGGAGCCCGATCGAGCTTCGGACGCCGATGAGCGCCAAATTTGAGCTCCGAGACGCGCGACGGAACCCTAGCCGTCGCCGATTGCCGACGATCTGAGGTATAATTACCTCCGATTGATTTATTTAAAATTGATGATAATTGTTAGCATAGCATGCTAGGGTTGATTAATTATCATGATTAATGTCTTGACCATGAATAAAGTAAAGATGCGCATGATGTGATTAACATGGAATGATAGTTAAGTGATCTGATGAACTAAAGTAAATTTGAGCATGATAATCGAGTACAACGTAACTTAGGAAATATAATTAGATTGATATTAATAGGATAAGTTGGAATTACTTTCACATTATAATTGTTGCTTGTTATGGTTGATGATTGAATTGTGTGTGATGTTCGTTGACATTTGATGCATCATTTAGTTAGCGGGCGTTAGTATTTAGTTTTGATGTGTAGGTACGGAGTAGGAGCTCGCCGCCTAGGCGCGATGACACGCTTGGAGCTTCTACCAGGTCCGTTTAGGACTTGTCTGTTTTACTCTTTTCTATTGTATGTTTGTTTTAATGCCTACAGGACGAGTTAAGTGGCGCTTTATCGGATCCCACTTAACTCGGGCCATTTAATCGAATAATTTTCCAGATTAATAACCCCTCGAGGATGAGATCCCTCGAGGATGATTTCGAAAACAAGATCCACAACAAGTTGCCTTCGGGCCGATTATATAAACCCCTACCCAGCCCTATATATATGTAGTTTTCGCGTTTTCAGTGAAACGAGAGATGGAGAAATCGACTGCACGTACCATGCAGAGGATGCCGTGACAGTCAAAGCGGGCTCTGGATTAGTGCCAGCGGACTGTTCCATTCCCGAGGGATCCTGACAACTCCGCGTTTGAGTTCCTCACACCCGGAGAACGTGGAGGTTTACGGGTACTGTTTAGTACAGCGCATATCCGGACTTGTGGTTCAAAGGGTACTAAAGGCGACTGCCTGAGAGTACTCGGCCTTCGTGCTCAAGGCCAGGAGAAATATGGAGGTAAGGAGAGGGCTTAGGATAAAGTTTCACGAGAAGTACTGAAAAAGAAGTGCCGAGAGCGGCACAGTACCAGCAGCAGATCAGTAAGTTCGGGATGCTACCGGGTCTGCAGCCCAGTGGCTCCTCAGTAGTGCCCTTCAGAGTGTTCACGTGGAGTATATGATGTTTTCTTTCATATGAGAGTTTGCTCTCATAGCCAGCTTGTTATAGTTATTTTATTTTCCGGACCAGTAACACTTGTTACTGACGTGTTTTTATACTATATGTAGGTAATAATCACGAGTTGGAGGAGCCAGCTTGGACGGAGGAGCAATGAGGTCTTGTACACACACACATGTTAGATTTCTGAATGATTAATTTTGTGTTATTATGTTATTATATTGTGAATGACATGTTCAAATGCATGAGACATGATAGAATGTGAACATGATCAGAGATGCGCAGCGGAAGCATGGTGGGTTGAAACCCCAGCTTCAGAATGAATTCATAAGATGTTAGATTTTGTGTGAATGAAATTATGGATGCATGTGTATACATATATATATATATATATATATATATATATATATATATTATTTTGACAGGGTGGGCCCATAATTACACTTTTAGGGGAGACCCTGTCTGTTTTATTTCAGAATTTTTATCGTGATTGTAATGATGTGAAATTTAGGTTACATGTCATCCATGTAGTATCATGTTTGGGTTTTAAGCATTTATCCATGCATGACAAGTCGTATCTACATCTTAAAATGCCGAGATTGGATCCGTATGAGTTAGGTTCGAGTTAGCCGACCTAACCGGGGCCTAGTAACATGCCGGTTCGGTTCACGAGTGTGAACCGGATTTGGGGTGTTACAGATCAGAGCCCCACTGGAGCTCACTCTCGCCGGCGGCCATGGTTATTGTCACAGACATAATTCAAGGTAGAATTTTTCGCCTATTTATCAGCGTCTATGTGGCGTATTCCCCTGGGAACAACAGCCTTCCACAAGTCACGCTCTTCTCAACAATATCTGCGAGAGACGGAAACCAATCTCCGTTGTCAATACCGCTACTCACCAACACGCCCAACATAGCACACCCTGCCGACTACCCAGACATTAGTGCCTCGTACCAGGTACCGATTACCAAACAACACACCACAACGCTATGCGCTCGCCGAGTCCTATCACTCAACGTCCCAGTGCACTAGCTACCAACTACCAGCATAAGTACCACTACCCGTTCACGGTATAGCCCCAATCTCAGAATCCTTGGATTGACGCACAATGCCAAATACCAATGCTGACAACAACTCAATTATAGGAAGTGCATCCCAGCCTTTATTCAAATCATAAACAAAGGAGACAAGTAATCCCTCCCAGACTACTTGTCAACTGTGGACATGCAAACCCCATGCCGAATCTCTCAACCTCGCTTGAGAGACCATGAGAACACCCTCACTCGGTCCTCACCCTCAACCCTCCAGTTGTCCCCCTTGGATCAACTGCTTACATGTAATTTCCTCAACTAGTATATGCAAGGGGTTGATAAGAACGTAAGTTGCGTAATACCTTGATCCCGGTCGACTTGACTGATCCAACAGCCCACACGTGAAGTCCAATCCTACTCCAAGGATCGACTGCAGCCCTTCACCGTCTCCCTACCTTGATCTCAGTATGCTTCTCTCCACGGAAACCCCAACACAACTATTTCTAGCAGTTCTCTCCTCTACTAGACGTTCTCCTCCTTTTTCCCATACAAGAGGCCACCCCTTCTATAGAAAACCCTAACTCATGTTCACCAACTCCGGATAAACCCAAATCTTCCCCGTAATATTTATTTCCAAAAGATCACCTAAGATTCACCGCATCCTTATCCCACGCCCAGGATCTTCCCCACGGCTTAGGCTTATCTCCAACCTGAGTTTGTTGCAACATTGCTCATGCCCAGGGATATCAGGATATCCAGATCCTCTCCAGATATGCTCCTGCCCACTTTCCATGATGCTTCCTCCAAACTATCGGCTGCACCACTAGTTCAACCATCTTGCCTACTGGCTTGACCATAGCAAACACTCAGCCACAAGATCAACCTCTTTGATGCTTCCAGTAGTTTCTGGCTCCAAGACCAGCATCCATCTACCTCTGTAAACTCCAGCATCCAGTGCCACCACACACGTTGACAACTCAATGCCGCTGCAAACGTCGGCACCAGATCACCGCTGGACATTGCTACCGCCAGTAACCAAATACTGCTCCAAATACCGGTATCTGCATACCGCTACAAGCCTGCACCGTGCGCTCCAGCATGCCACTATTTTGATCGACCAGCTGCTCGGCACACCTGTGCTACTCGGTACGCTGCTCGGTAGCTTGATTGGTATTCTACTTGGTATGCTCGGTTGCACCCAACCTCACTCCGCCAACATAAACACCGACCTGCTCGTGACACCTAGCCTTGGTGCTCGATCACCAGCACCCGACTAGCGCTCCATCTCATGAACCAACACCATCTTGAGGTTTCTTGGACTCAACCACCGTCACATGCCCGATACACCATATACCGCTACATGTGCCGATACTCGCTGTCTCCCAACACTTGGCTCGATAGCTACATGCACCATGGTCTGTCTACCTACAACTATAACACGGTTAGTGTATGGTAAGTTGTTTCACTACGTGGATAGCACTGACTATCCATGTTCGGATGCAGGATGAGTAGGAACAAGCACCAAACCCTAGCTCCCAACACATCCCAGACTCCTTGTATGAGTAACTATTACAGGATGATGGTTGCGGACCTGCCCTACCACACCCTACACCCCAAGACTCCTCTTCATCACCTCCTCCGCCCTCGCCATGGCCGCATTTGCAGGGCCTCCCACAGCCCAAGCCGCCCACTTCACCTCCACCGCATGTTCCACCAAAGACGTTACCTTGCACTGGTTTCCATCGCCGTGGTCTCCGTGGATGGTGCTTGATCTCCGTGGTCATGGCGAGGGTGAGACATGTACAAGGGTTAATTCTGATGTGGAGTTGTTCGGTGAGATGCAGAGAAGGGGAATTGTTCCTGATGTGGTGACTTTCAACATATTGATGGATGGAACAGAGATGGAAAGGTGGTGGAGGCATGCTTGTTCCTGGAGTTGATGGTGAAAATATGCTATGAGCGCGATGTTGTAACCTGTTGCACCCTCGTCAAGGGGATGCTTGGTACAGGGCAGTTGCTGCAGGCGCTACAGCTGCATCGGCAAATGGGTGAGCATGAGGGTGGCTGTAGGCCTAATGCTGTCACATACGACACTTTGATTGGTGATCTGTGTAAAGAGAAGTTAGTGGATGATGCGCGGCTGCTCTTTTCTGAGATGGAAGAGAAGAAGATAGACCCTGATGTTTATACTTGAAGTGTGCTAGGTCATGGCCTGTTTTCTGTTGGTAAATGAGGGAGGCTGTGAGTTTGGTGGATGAGATAGAGAAGAGACGTGTCCAACCAAATGTGGTAACGTATAGCACGTTGATGGATGCTATATGCAAGGAAAGAGAGGTGGGTAAGGCATTGGATCTCATGAACTTAATGAGTGAGAAGGCTGCTCTCCTAATGCCATCACTTATACCACCTTGATGAGTGGTTTTCTACAACAAAGTAAAATCAGTGATGTTTAGGATCTCTTCAAGGCAATGATTGATAATGCATTGAAGCCTAATGTTGTCAGCTATACCATGCTAATCAACGGGTATTGTAAGTTACAGATGGTGGACGAGGCAGTGGCAACATTTGGCAAGATGTCCAGGGAAGGAATTGAGCCTGTCACTGCGACCCACAATCACCGTTTCACCAATCGGACGATTTAAATCGGATCGGCAGCATGCCGATCTGATTTTGGGGCCGAATCGAGCGTCCAACTCGGCCGAGTCACCCGATTCCGACAGATTTAAATCGGATTCAGAATCGGGGTGAATCGGGAAAAATTAGTTTTTGGATATTACCAAAATGCCTTAGGTATAATATTAATTCAATTATTTAAATAAGGGTAAAATTAGAATTAAAATTTTAAAAACCTAAACTTACCCGACGGCGGCGACGGCGAGCAACGATGGCGGTGACTGGGCGACGGGGGGACGATCTGGAGGGGCGGGGTGCGGTCGGCAGGGGGAGGCGGGGAGGGAGAGGGAGGGGCTGGCCGGGGGAGGTGGGGCGCGGCGGGTGCAGGGCGGGCGGGCGGGCGGGTCGGGTCTAGGGGGGAGGGGGCGCGGCGGCAGCGGCGGCGGCGGAGGCGGCGACTTGGAAGGACCGTGGGTAAGAAATAACTGTGGTGGCATTTTTGTAATTAAAACTTGACTCGTGTCCGACTCGTGTATAAAATAATAACTAATTCAAAATAATTTTTAAAAAAATCTAAAATATATAAAATATATATCATAAAATATAATATATATAATAATATCAAAATGACATCAATATTTAATTTTTATATATTTATTTATAAGTTGTCAAATTATTATATATGACCGATTTGGACCGATTCAATTGGACCGATTCCTATCCGATTTAGATCCGATTCCGATTCTGATTCCGATTTATGCAACCATGCCCACAATACTTTACATGATGGACTTTGCGAGGAAATGAAAATTGACTTGCTTTGGACTTGTACAGTAAAATGCAAGAAAATGGCCATGTAATTTAGTGACACAACATTTTATTGGATGGCCCCTGCAAGGCACAACACCTTGATGAGGCCTTGAAGCTTTTCAATGCAGCAAGGTATGTTGGCCGCGAACTGGATGTTGCATCTTTTACTTCAATTATTAATGGATGTTTCAAGTGTGGAAGACTTGAAATGGCTAGGAAATTGTTTGATGAAATATCGCACCAAGGGCTTTTGCCGGATGTCATTGTTGTGAAAACTGTGTAATTTTCACCAAAGATAACTAGTTCACTTTGAGAACTATTGCCTAGATGACTAGCGTGAAAACTATTGTACTAAAAATTACCCCAAGATAAAATTCCCAAGAAAGTGTGGTGGGACACACGGTCCGCTTAAAAACCAACTCCTAGACAGAATTTTACCAAGTAATTTAAATAGCACAATAATTAACAACTATACCTGACAATAGCTATTAAATAGACATAAAAGGAACAAAAAGAACACCGGAATTTAACGAGGCTTACGTCCTCGGACACTACAAAAATAATATTTCAATAATCAAAGAAATATTACAAAAGGAGAGAAAGAAAACAATTTACCAAAGAAAGAAGGATGGCAATTTTGGGATGTCAAGAACTAAAGGGGAGGAGCCTTATTTATAGGGAGAGGACTCCTCCCAAACCCACAAAACTTTAGATGTGGGACTTGATTTTGGCATACAACAATTCTCCACCTTGACAAAATCCCATACAATTCTCTCACAAATCCAACTTTCAGTAGTGTCTACAAGCTCCATCTCTTAATTTGTAACGATATTGACCAAGTCTAAACAATGTTTAAACTTGGCCGAAGTTACTACTTTTGTCAGCATATTAGCAGGGTTCTCAGTGGTCAGAATCTTCTGGATTATGACTCCACCTTCTTCTAGAATCTCTCGTACAAAAATGATATCGAACATCGATGTGCTTCATCCTTGCATGGTAAACCTGATTCTTTACTAAATGAATAGCACTCTGACTATCACAATGCACTTTGACGTGCTTTTGTTCCATTCCCAGTTCACCAAGCAACCCTTGAAGCCAAATTGCCTCCTTTACAGCCTCTGTAATTACCATATACTCTACCTCTGTAGTAGAGAAAGCTACTGTTGACTGTAAGGTGGACTTCCGACTGACTAGTGCTTTTGCAAAAGTAAACACATAACCAGTAGTTGATCGTCACTTGTCCAAATCACCAGCATAGTTAGAGTCACAATACCCAATTACATTCTGACCATCCTTATCATCATGCTGAAATATTAATCCAACATCTAAGGTATCTAGAATATACCGTAGAATCCATTTCACAGCTTGCCAATGCTCCTTTCCAGAATCATGCATATACCTGCTCACAACCCCAACTGCCTGTGAAATATCGGGCCTTGAATAAACCATTGCATACATCAAGCTACCAATAGCACTTGCATACGGTACTTTTACCATATATTCCCGTTCTGCATCATTCTTTGGTGACATGGAAGCACTAAGCTTGAAATGAGGAGCAAGTGGTGTACTAACTGGTTTTGACTTCTCATTTATGCCAAAACGTTTTAGTACCTTCCTCAGATATTCTTTCTAAGACAAACAAAGACTCCCCAATTTCCTGTCTCTAGATATCTCCATGCCGAGAATCTTCTTTGCTTCACCAAAATCCTTCATTCCAAACTCCTTATTCAATTGAGTCTTTAACTTCTCTATTTCTGTCTGACTCTTGGAAGCTATCAACATATCATCAACATAAAGAAGAAGATATATATAGGATCCATCTTGTAGCTTGTGCAAGTGCACACAGTGATCATATTTGCTCCTTGAGTACTTCTGCCCTATCATGAACTTGTCAAATCGCTTGTAGCACTGCCCTGAAGATTGCTTCAATCTATATAGCGATTTGTCCAATTTGCACACCATCTTTTCTTTTCCATCAACTTTGAATCCATTTGGCTAAGACATATAGATTTCCTCTTCCAAATCTCTATGTAAAAATGCAGTTTTTACATCCATCTGAACTAGTTCCAAATCCAATTGTGCCACCAAAGCCAATAAAATTCTAATGGAGGAATGCTTTACAACTGGAGAAAATACTTCATTATAATCAACTCCCTCCTTTTGAGCGTAGCCTTTAGCCACCAATCTTGCTTTGTAGCAAACATTATCCTTGTCAGGAAATCCATCTTTCTTTGCAAATACCCATTTGCACCCAATTGCCTTCTTTCCCTTCGGAAGACTAGCTAGTTTCCATGTCTGATTCTTTTGAAGGGACTGCATTTCTTCTTTCATGGCAATCCTCCACTTTTCTTGTTCTGAACTTTGAACTGTTTCATTATAAGTGGCAGGAACATCATCAGTTGCAATTGGTGTTGTAGAAGAGACCATATCAGTTTAGCGGGCAGGTTTTCTAATGGTTCTCTTTCCCTTCCTTTGTGCAATTGATTCATGTTGATGTGGAGGTTCTTGGGTCTGAACCACTTCTTCATTTGACTCGTCTTCTACCACAGGAGAGTCATCATTAGTTTCTGCATCTGCTAAGACCATTCTGTTGCCATCAATCTCCACCTGTTTGGGAGTACTATCTGTTTGCTTCATATTTTCAGAAGTTACCTTTCTCAACATGGTAGATTCATCAAAGGTAACATCCCTGCTGAAGATTACTTTCTTTATTTCTGGACACCAAAGACGATAGCCTTTCACACCAGAGGTGATCCCCGTAAATATTGCCTTCTTTGCTCTTGGATCCAGCTTTGATTCCTTAACATGGTAATATGCAGTGGAACCAAACACATGTAAGGAATTATAATCTGTAGCAGGCTTTCCAGACCATTTCTCCAATAGAGTTTTACCACCAATAGCAGTAGATGGTAAATGATTAATAAGGTGACAAGCATATACCAAAGCCTCGGCCCAAAATTCTTTGCCCAACCCAGCATTGGACAACATACACCGAACTTTCTCTAGCAAAGTTCGATTCATTCGCTCTGCCACCCCATTCTGTTGTGGTGTATTTCTGACAGTGAAGTGTCTAACAATACCTTCATGTTCACAGACCTTTTGAAATGGATCATTTTTGAATTCTCCACCATTGTCTGTACGAAGTCATTTGACTCTTCTGCCTGTTTGAGTCTCCACCAAATTTTTCCATTTCAGGAAAATTCCCAACACTTCATCCTTCGTCTTCATCGTATATACCCAAACTCTCCGGGAAAAATCATCAACAAGGGAAACATAATAGTGTTTACCTCCTAACGAAGTTGTCTTGGAAGGCCCCCACACATCTGAGTGAACATAATCCAAAATACCCTCAGTATCATGGATTGTTGTTCCAAATTTTACCCTTATTTTCTTCCCTTTGATACAGTGCTCACAAAAATCTATTTTGCAAGCCCGAGCTCCTTTTAATAATCCTTGATCTATCAATAGTTTCAAAGATTTTTCTCCAACATGCCCCAAGCGCATATGCCATAACCTAGTTTCTTCTGACTCCTGATCATCAGTAGGAGTTGTTATCGCTACTGCTTCCCCAACAATTGTATTACCCATAAAATAATACACATTGTTTCTTCTTCGGATCCCCTTCATTATCACAAGTGCACCAGAAATGATCCTCATTATCCCATCTTTCGCCCTTACTTCGAAACCTTTTGACGCTAAGGTTCCCACAGAGATGAGATTCTTCATCAAATCTGGCACATAATGAACCCCAGTTAAGATTCTGGTTGATCCATCATAATTTTCCAAGTGAATTGAACCAACTCCATATGTGACAAGAGGGGCATTATTTGCTGTGTAGACAATTCTACCCTTTAGTTCTTTAAAATCAAAGAACCATTCTCAATTGGGCATCATATGATGGCTACAAGCAGAATCTAGCAACCATGCACTAGAATTGCTAGTTGATGCAGCAATTGAAAGGTCTGAGTCTGTATCATCACACTCAGCAACATTTGCAGCAGCTTTTTCCTTATCAGATTTGCCTTTATTTTTCAGCTTGGGACAATCTTTCGTCCAATGCCCTTTTTCTCGACAAAAGGCACATTCATCTTTACTTGGTCTAGACTTTGACTTCGATCTTCCCCTTCTTCCTTTGTTCTGACTCTGCGATCGGCCTCTATCCACAACAAGAGCTTCTGCTTCTGAACTTATATTTTCTTACTTTTCTTTCTTTCTTAATTC
This sequence comes from Piper betle, assembly GCA_033002965.1. Taxonomy (NCBI): domain Eukaryota; kingdom Viridiplantae; phylum Streptophyta; class Magnoliopsida; order Piperales; family Piperaceae; genus Piper; species Piper betle. The sequence goes on from JAURVB010015140.1 coordinate 11,484, forward strand.
ATAACTATACAAAGCAGCAGTTACTTCACTAAGAGACACAACAGCCTTCCCATGAAGTAGAGTAGTTTCAAGAAACTCAAATTCATGAGGAAGTGATCCCAACAACATCAGAGTCAAATCTTCATCTTCAAAAATCACATCCATATTCACCAGATCAGTTACTAGCTGATTGAAGCTAGTAATATGATCATTCAGAGAGGCACCAGGAACATAATTGAGCAGAACAATCTCTTTTTCATATAGAGCTTGTTTTGACTGCTTTTCTTCAAGAATTTCTCCTCCAGTGCCTTTCATAATTTACTTGCAGAAGTTTCTTTAGAAAATGCACACCTCTGCTCTTTAGAAAGACACGTTCGAATGGTACCACATGTCAATCTATTTATTGTCTTCCATTCTTTCTCCTCAACATCATCCAGTTTCTCTTCTTCAATGGCAATGTCTAGACCCTGTTGAAAAAGGGCATCCAGAACCTCACTTTGCCACATGCCGAAATGACCGGTACCATCAAAAATCTCCACTGCAAATCTTGCATTTGTCACAGTAGTTCTTGCCAAAATTGAAGATGAAGCTGTGACCTTCGATGTAGATTCTTTTGGGTTGTCTGTCATTTCTGCTACAAAGTCTATTTAATAGCTGTTAATGCGGAATACCAACTAGCCCAAGGAAATTTTTTCTGATGTGGAAGATCAGCGTAAGCCGCAACCACAGAGCATACTAAAATAAACCAAGAGCTCAAAATGTTAACTGGCCCAAGGAAATTTTTTCTGATGTGGAAGATTAGAGTAAGCCGCAACCACAGAGCATACTAAAATAAACCTTGCTCTGATACCAATTGTTGTGAAAACTGGGTAATTTTTACCAAAGATAACTAGTTCACTTTGAGGATGACTAGCGTGAAAATTATTGTACTAAAAAATTACCCCAAGATAAAATTCTCAAAAAGTGTGGTGGGACACACAGTCCACTTAAAAACCAACTCCTAGACAGAATTTTATACCCGAAAATAACTATTAAATAGACATAAAAGGAACAAAAAAAACACCGGTAGATGTGGGACTTGATTTTGGCATACAACAATCATTGCCTATAATGTGGTGTTTACGGGATTATGCCGAGGAGGAATGCATCAAGAAGCATATAACCGGTTGTGAACCAGATTCTGTTACTTTTGGCGTCCTTCTGACAACAGTGACACCCAAAGTGCCAGGGAAGCTGCCACTGCATTGTTTGGCAAAATTGTTCAAACTTGTTTTGGAGGTGAAGAGTCTGAAAGTCTGAGGAACAGATGACTATTTATTGAAAAATCTTGACAGTCATGATTATTTTGGGGTACATGGACAACTGACTCACTGGCCTTTGACATTCGATGCAAGGATCCTGGACTTCCTCTTAAATTGGTCGGGTGTGATGGTGATGATCTTGACAAACCGATGCTCCACATATTCCTATTTTATCTATGTGCTTCTAGTATTGGAGTTAGAGATGGGTAATGTTCGACCAGTTTCTGGCCTAGCTCCTCTTTCAGGGAACGCTTATTAAATTCAGATCATCAACATCAAACCAAGGTAAAAGTGTGCAATATTTTTTTCCGCCAGTTTGAATAAAGCCTAGTGGGCGCATCATTCATCCACAATGCTATTCTATACTTGTTTCTTGATCCAATTAGAACGAGCTCGCTAAGTAAATTTAATGAACTATAATTAAGTAGAAGACACCAAGTGATTAAGTGGTTGCAATCCCAAAGTTGTATTGGATGACACCATTGACTTTTTGCTGAATTTTTCTTGATGTCATTAACAGGGAGACCGTGCCATTCTTGTTTCCGAAGAAAGTGTCCGCGGCTTCATTTGGCGAGGGAGCAGATGATGAAGTACGGAGATTTTTTTATGATCTTTAGTGTTAGTTTAGTTTATAGCTATCCTACTATGAATTTGATCTTATAGTATAGTATAGGAATTTTAGCTTCAAGATAAGTCTTAGCATCATAGACTATACTCGTGTAATTTTCTTCTTTCTTAAAATTTCAGTTTGACATTTGATCCCTAGTTTTGTTATTGTTTAATTAATTCTATCAATATCTGTGTATTTTTGGTCCCTAAGTCTAGACTAAGGAGGGTATAGGTGTCACTTAAAGTATCCGACCATTTATAATTTTATCATTTGTAATCACGTAGATCTTAATTTATCAGGTCTCCAATGTCTTTTAAAATGCCCTTTTGAATATTAAGTTTTAAAATGCCCTTTTGAATATTAAGTGGAAGAAAAATGAAAAAGTAGTTTTTTTTATTCAATTCGATTTGGGTACAATGAAGGATCCACTTGTCATGGCCAGCCATTTTTGTTTGTTGATAGGTCAACTCATTGAGTATTATGATTGTTGATGATTTTGCAATTTTTGTTTTGCAGAACCAGAATTGCTGTTGCGGCCTCAGAGTCGCCGCTGTGAATTTGAGGTTACTGGTTTAAATCTTGATACCAATCTCTTGCAAAATGCAAAGCCAAGGTTACGACAATAAATTTTTGTGGTTCGACTATTTTTTAAAGAGCCTACGTACACTAGGCTGCTTTTTTCCTTTTAGATAGGATGATTAATAATTGTGATAACTTAACTCCAAATATAATATTTTAAACTTCGACTAATCACTCTTAAAAAGATAATTTATGCCTATTAATTTGCACTTTAAGTTAAGTTATTATAGATGATATCAAAACAACTGCAATAATTTGAAATATAGATGTGGGCTGAACTCTTAGTCACTGGCCAAGAAAGGCGTGTGTTAGTGTTAGTTACGACCTAAGTATAAGAATTTTAATAACGGGATTTTTAAGGTGAGTAGATTATAATAATAACTTGGTCCTATGTTTAATATTTATGTAACAAGATCTAATTTATTATTGAGAATTAATTATAAATTTTTAATTTTAATTAACAATTATTGAAAAGAAGACTTGTGCTTATTAATTTGTATTTTGAGACGAATCATTACATTATCAGCATTCTTAGTCAAGGACATTTAATTATAAAAAATTTAAGTGCAATCACTTTCAAGGTGTACAATTGAATCATAGTTATGAGTATACACACATACACTCAAATACAAATTTGAGATTGTAAAAAAATCCACTTGTTTCGAGTTACCAATCAAAATCAAGTAGTAGAATGATTTGGTTCTTTCCACTATCAAAGTGGAAGAATTCTCTTTCGGGAGTCCACTAGCGAAGACTTGACGGGTGCTTCTTCTCTTAATCATAAAGCAATAATGCAGTGAACAACTTCAGAGACGAATATCACCTTGCATTTTTTCATATTTAATTGCTTGCTAAAGTAGAGGACTAAATTAGGTAGGAATATGCCGATTAGAATTATTAATAAAGTAAAATGAAAAGACGGATGATTCATTTCAAAGAACTTATCATTCAAAAAGGTGGCATCCTTGTGTTCGGGACCATGATTATGAAAAAGTAATCGGTAGAGATTCACATGTTGTGTTTCCTTGCAATTTGTTTGCTTCTTGCAGATTGGGAACACAGAGTAGTTCTTTCTGTCGTCCGTTTGGTTTGATAGACCACGAGGGAAATTTAAAAAAATGAATTAATAAAATAATAAATAAATAATTTATTGGCCTATAATTTTCTCTCTGCATTTGGTTTAAAAAATATAAAAATTTGTGAAATACCATTCTCACTTTTTATTGTTTCCTCGTATTTTTTGTAAGAAAATGGATGTGAAGCAATTTTCCATCATATTTGAAAATTAATTTCTTTTTTTCATATTTTCATACAAACAAAATAAACACAAATGTGAAAAAAGTCCACTTTTTATACATTTTATTTCTCTTTTTCACAATCCAAACACACTCGTATTAATACAACTTGGAAAGCAAATAAACTTGATTAATAATTTATATTTAAATTAATTATATTATTAGTTGCTAATCATTTATATTGTACATACATATGGATCGTGAATGGGATCCATAATAATCCTGTTGGATTCATCCTATAGCATATCAATCTCCAATGATCCTGTTGGCTTCATCCTATAGCATATCAATCTCCAATGATCCTTATATAGATAGCTTACACCTCGTAAAGTTTATATGAGTTACATATATTATTTGAAGCAATTTAGTGACTCCTACTACTTAAAATCTATGTAGGTAAATAAAAAATAAATAATAAGGTTAATTATAAATTATTAACTCAGTTTAATGCTTTTAATCTTTTCATCTTTATTATCAAAATAACTATAATAAAAATTAATTTTAAAATATTTATTAACTAGTATATTTTTAAAAAATCTAAAAATATGTAATAAAATTTTATTAACCTCTTACTTATTTACTTATTTATGTCCTCTACTTTTAATATATATATATATATATATATATATATATTATGTTATAGGACCCACCATAAAAATTTTAAATTAAATTTATAACTTATATAAGGTATATGAGGTATAACTTATCTTACAGTAATACACGTACCAAAATATAACAGTATTCACAAATGAAGGGGTTAAAAAACAATTAATACTAATTTGTACTTGTTACCTTGTAATAGTGTTCATCGCTTTTTTTAGATATATGGTATCACCATATCCACATAATATAGCTATTATGATATGAATAGTGAACGTAATAAACCTACCATGGTTGCATAAATCGGAATCGGAATCGGAATCGGTTTTCCAGTGAATCGGAATCGGAATCGGAATCGGTCTGAATCGGCCAGGAATCGGTTCAGTTGAATCGGTCCAAATTAATTTAATCAGTTATATATAATAATTTGACAATTTATAATATAAATATATTAAAATTAAGTATTGATGTTATTTTGATATTATTCTGTGTATTATAGTTTTTGATATTTTTAAATATTTTTTAAGATTTTTTTTAAATTATTTCAAATTAATTATTATTTTTGACTCGAGTTAGACTCGAGTCAACTTTTAATTACAAGAATGCCACCGTGCGATTTTTACCCCCCGCCGCCACCGGCGGCCCGGTCGGCGGCGAGTCTCGCGGCGGCGATGTCGGCAGCCCAGCCGGACGAACCGTCGGCGGCCCGGAGCCGGCGGCGGAGTCGGCGGCGATTCGTGCGTGCCCGATTCGGTCCGGCCACGGGTGGGCGGCGACGTTGCGAGGTCGGCGGCGAGGTCGGCAGCCCGGTCGGCGGCGAGCGCGGAGTCGGGGCTGCACGGCGGAGGCGGAAACCGGGTGGCGGCGGGCGGTCGAGCGGCGGCGGTGTCGGGGGAGCGGGTTTGATTTTAGGTTTTTAAAATCCAAATTACCATTTTACCCATGCTTAAATAATTTAATAAAAATCATACCTAGGGTATTTTGGTAATTTCCTAAAAACCGATTCCGATTTAAATCGGCCGATTCCGATTCCGATTTAAATCGGTCGGAATCGGCCGAACTCGGCCGATTCCGGGGCCGATTCGGGGCCGCCCGATTCGGCCCCGAAATCGGATCGGCGCGACGCCGATCCGATTTAAATCGGCCGATTCCGCACGGAATCGGCCGATTTCTGCAACCAGGAAACCTACAACTTCGTTAAATCACACATGAAAGTTGCTTACTTTACCATTTTTTTTCTATAAGAATATGTCTACATTTGCGTATCAGCTGCGTACCATATACATTAACATTCAAATAATACATTTATTTATAATGTACACAAAAACGAAACAATAAACAACAATCAACACCATTTAGGCAATTGCTATCACATTAACATATTAGTAACATATACGACTATGTTGTATGCCCACGTTTGGATTGCATCTCAAATATCCAAATAACATATTTATAAACGAATTTTTTTATTAATAGAAATATTTTTAAGAGCTAAATATATAATAAATGCATGAATTGGAAACCTGATGAAAATGAAACTAATAATTAAATAAGAACAATTAGCACTAATCAATTGACCAATTTTATTTTAATCATTTTCGGTTCCTTCATTAATGCAGAGATCGGAGTGAGGCACTCACTCATCTCACCGGAAAACTTCGCCGGCGATGGCTCCGCCGTCCCAGTCAACTACAGCCGTCGCCGCCGCCGCCGCCGCAGTAGGTCAGTGGCGCCTCTTTTTCGGTCTCGGCCTTCTCCTCTGTCTGATCACCCTCACCTTCTACGGCCTCCAGCAACTCCCAACGGCGCCTCCGAACCCGCTGCCGGCCTCCGCCGCCGCCTACCGCCGCCTCTTCCTCAACTCCTCCGACCCGTCCTTCATCTCCGCTGCTCTCCGCTCCCTTACCTCCTCCCCCCACCTCGCCGGCACCCCCGCCGCATCCGCCGCCGCCGCCTTCGTCCTCCGCTCCCTCCGCCGAGCCGGCCTTCGCACCACCACTGCCGACTACGGTTCCCTTCTCTCCTACCCGGCCTCCGCCTTCCTCTCCGCCGCCTTCCCCAACGGCTCATCCCTCCCCCTCCCTCCGCCCGAGCCCGCCGGGGAAGGCGTCGTACCGCCGTACCACGCCTACTCGCCCTCCGGCGCGGCCTCCGCGCCTGCCGTGTTCGCGAACCTAGGCCGGCCCGCGGACTTCGCCGCGCTGCGCCGGCTAGGGGTGCGCGTGGCGGGGAGCGTCGTCGTAGTCCGGCGCGGCGGCGGCGTCCCGCGGTGGGCGGCGGTGAGGGCGGCGGCAGCGGAGGGGGCGGCGGGGCTGCTCATGTACACTGAGGGCGCGTGGGGGGCGGAGCGGGGGACGGTGATGGAGGGTTTGGGCGACCCCCTCACCCCCGGCTGGGCCCACACCGTCGGCGCCACCGCCAGCGGCGGCGGCGGCGAGGAGGCGCTCGGGTGGGACGACGAACGGGTGCGGCGGCGGTTCCCGGCGATTCCGTCGATACCGGTTTCGCCGGCGACGGCGGCGGCGATTTTGGCGGGGATCGGAGGGCCGCCGGCGCCGATGGAGTGGGGAGTGGGCCCCGCCGTCCTGGTGGGGCCAGGTCCTATAGCTGTCAACTTCACCTACAAGGTACCAAAAACGGTCTTTCGAGGAACTCAGATAAACATGAGTTTTTTTAAATATTATTATTATTATTTTCCAAATCTAAGATAATAAAAATGTGTTTTATTTTGTTTTAATTTTTTCAAAGCTCTAATTAATATGTATGTGATACATAGTTTTAAATATCATACCTATCACCATACCGGATTTATAAGGGCTATGCGGTATGCATGGTTTGAATGGGTTCAACCCGATCCAATCGGATTTAAAACGTTATATTGGATTTAATATTTAATTATATTATTCTTATTTGAAAACAAAATTGCAAGACTTCCCCTAATTTGTCATATCTATATAAAATAAAAACATACAAATTACAACATAATAATAATTTCAAATCAAAATAAGTAAAATAACACTAATGTTATCCAACACCACACAATCTAAAACAAATAGTCACACACATTATAGTCATATGATAAAAACCAAACATCAACCACAATCAGTAAGTCCATAGTCATGACATAATGTATTATATAAATAATAAATACACCAAAATATTTAGGGAAGTTTTAAAATTTTTAGGCAAAATTCACCAAATACATAACAGCATCAAATTAATAATTGGAGCATCATCATAGCATGTTATATAAATAGTAACTACACTAATATACCAAAACATTTAGGGAAGTTCTAAATTTTTTTAAGCAAAACTCATTGACTACATAACATCATCAAATTAATAATTCAAACATGACATCAACATAACAATATCAAATTAATATTTAAACCATCCACACAAAAAAATTAAAAATAAAATTTCACACATTGAGATGTGAGGGAGGGCGTCCCTGATTAAATGTCAGGGAAAAAGATAATGCCTCAGTGGCAAGTGAAGGTGGGTGGTGGCGAAGACAACGGTAGGACAAGGCAAGTCGCTGTCGGCAAGAGAGGTGGCTAGACGTTGCTGATAGTGGGACAATGCTGGCAAGATGTCTTCTATAGGAGATGGTTGTGGCAAGGTAATTATGGCCGAAGGTGGACGTGGTGAGGTGGTCACCGGTTGGAGGTGGTCGCATGTTGGAGGTGGGCATCGGCAATGGATTAGGTTAGCCGTTTGGGGGAAATCGGAGGGTGATTGGTTTTATTTTTTGGAATTGGGTGGTATTACACCAGATCGGCCAGTTCACACGAACCACCGGAATGTCGGTTTTGATGAAAATCGGGGGAAACAAACCAAATTCACTTTCCTCAAATCGGACTGGCCATATAATTCCCAATTTGGTTCACCCGCGAGCCAAACCGAAAATGATACCAGCAACCGAACCGTTCGCTAGTCTACTATATTTGGGTAATTCGACCCGGATTTACCCTTGGCATCTCAAGATGGGGATGCAAACATTTAATAAATGGATGAGCTTAGGCTTAAACGTTGTCCTGAATGAATGCTATGATATGTGACTCATATTCAAAACAAATAAACCCATTAAAAGTTCAAAAAACAACATATACAAATAGAATCTCCCCTAAAAGTGTAATAAGGATTACCCTATGAACAACAGATATTAAATATATATGACGATAAAAACATAAACAGTACCCAAAATAATGTACTTTCACACAACCTTCATATTATAATCATTCTCATTTCCTAAGTCAAGTCTTAACCCCATTAGCTCAACCTGTTCAGTTCTATTCAGTTCTATTTACATTAACCATCACATAGACAATTTCATTAAATTCACATGTCATTTCCTGTAATAAAACATCATAACATTTAATTCACACCTTTACACCAGTCCATCACATCACATTCTCACTCATTCTCAGCAGGTAGATGTGTGCAAGTTGCATTGTTGCTCTTCTGCAGTCCTGACAGCACTTAGTCATCTAGGTTCTCACCTACATATATAATACGAAAAAATCAATAACAAATGTTACTGGTCTAGAAATAACTAATAATCAATGAACTGACTCTTTTGTTAAATGAAATCAATCATATACTTGTGCATTACAATCTTTCATAAAGGCACTAATTAGGAGCCATCAGCATCAGTTTAACAGCGTTCCATTCTAACTTGTCAAATGCCTCTGCATTTTTAAATCCCTCACACGGGAAAATTAATTATCTTAAAGCCCTCTACATCCTCTGGATCACTCCTGACCCTAAGCACAGAGGCCGAGTATTCTCAGGCAAGCGCGTCTTCAGCATGGTTGCATAAATCGGAATCGGAATCGGAATCGGTTTTCCAGTGAATCGGAATCGGAATCGGAATCGGTCTGAATCGGCCAGGAATCGGTTCAGTTGAATCGGTCCAAATTAATTTAATCAGTTATATATAATAATTTGACAATTTATAATATAAATATATTAAAATTAAGTATTGATGTTATTTTGATATTATTCTGTGTATTATAGTTTTTGATATTTTTAAATATTTTTTAAGATTTTTTTAAATTATTTCGAATTAATTATTATTTTTAACTCGAGTTAGACTCGAGTCAACTTTTAATTACAAGAATGCCACCGTGCGATTTTTACCCCCCGCCGCCGCCGGCAGCCCGGTCGGCGGCGAGTCTCGCGGCGGCGATGTCGGCAGCCCGGTCGATGTCGGCAGCCCGGCCGGACGAACCGTCGGCGGCCCGGAGCCGGCGGCGGAGTCGGCGGCGATTCGTGCGTGCCCGATTCGGTCCGGCCACGGGTGGGCGGCGACGTTGCGAGGTCGGCGGCGAGGTCGGCAGCCCGGTCGGCGGCGAGCGCGGAGTCGGGGCCGCACGGCGGAGGCGGAAACCGGGCGGCGGCGGGCGGACGAGCGGCGGCGGTGTCGGGGGAGCGGGTTTGATTTTAGGTTTTTAAAATCCAAATTACCATTTTACCCATGCTTAAATAATTTAATAAAAATCATACCTAGGGTATTTTGGTAATTTCCTAAAAAAACCGATTCCGATTTAAATCGGCCGATTCCGATTCCGATTTAAATCGGTCGGAATCGGCCGAACTCGGCCGATTCCGGGGCCGATTCGGGGCCGCCCGATTCGGCCCCGAAATCGGATCGGCGCGACGCCGATCCGATTAAATCGGCCGATTCCGCACGGAATCGGCCGATTTCTCCAACAGTGGTCTTCAGTACTTTTTGAATCTACAAGTCTAGACATGAGCTGTATTGTACTCTGTAATCCTCCACACTTCTCCAAGTTTGAGGAACTTAAAAGGTGGAGTTGTCAGGATCCCTCGAGAATAGAATGACTCGCCTACCAATTCAGAAGCCGCTTTGACTGGCACGTGTCCGCTCGCGGCACATACAGTCAACTTTCCCTTGTCTTACATCTTACTAAAAAATCGAAAAAACTATTTATACATGGGTCTGGGTGGGGATTATAACATAATAGGTCCGAAGGCATCATGATCTAGATCTGAGTTTTCTAAAACAAACTCGAGGGATCTCATCCTCGAGGGTTATTAATCAGAAAATTCATACAACTAAATGACTCATGATGAGTGGGATATGATAAATCCACCATTCGACACATCCGCTTACCTATTAAATCAAATCACGATAGAGTGAGAAGGTCAAACTAGGAGTCCTAAACAGACTTGCTAAAAGCTCCAATCATGTCCACACGCCTAGGCAGCGAACTCCTACTCTGCACCTACACATCAAATCAAAAAGTTAATGCCCACTATCTGAATGATGCATTCACACATTATAACTAACATACTCATAACAAACATTCACATCAATTCACATCATGATTTCCTAATTTACATTGCAGTTAATTAACAATTCATACTTAACTTACTTAATCAGTTCATTAGTATTTATTTTATATAATTCAAATCACGCAAATTTATTTTTATTTACAATAAAAATATTCTACTATGTCAATCAATCAAATCCTATCATGTGCTAATAATTATCAATTTAATTAATTAGGTTGAAGGTAATTATACCTCACGCCATCGATAATCGGCGACGATTAGGGTTTGTCGTGCAGTTCAGGACTCGAATTTAGCACCCGGCGATGCTCGAAGTTCAATTGGGTTTGGCTAGAGAAATCTGACGAAAATCCGGCAATTTTTGGCGAATTCTAGCAAATCCGGTTTTCTAACGGTTTTTCAGTGACTTCTGACGATTTTTTGACTAGCTTTTCCGGCGAGTTGGTCAGGGTTGTGGGTCGGCACCGGCTTTGCAAGCTCGACATGACTACAGTGGTGGTGAGGGTGGTGGCAGTGGCTGTGGGTCGGCTGGGGTTGGTTGGGTTGCCTGATCGGCCTCGAGTCGGTGTCGATGGTGGCGCATAGTGTGGGGAAAGGCGTTTGGGGTCGAAGGGGCGGCGAGAGCAGCACAACGACGGTGGAGCAATGCGGCCGACGGTGGGATCGGCATCGTGGAGGCCGAGCGGCATTTGGGATGGTGGGGGACGGCAGGGTGATGCTCCGGTAGAGCTCGATGACATCGATCAGCGCTAGTGTGGCGGTCGGCGGTGGCGACAGATCAGGGCAATGATCGGGGTTAGGGGAGGTACTTTGTGAGGGAGGTTTGGTGGCAACTTCATAATTAAAAGTTGACTCGACTCCAACTCAAATACTCGAGTCAAAAATAATAATTAACTCTTAATAAATTTTATAAAAATCCAAAAAATATGAAAAAATCCCATAAAATATAATACACTCAATAACATTAAAATGACATGTTATATAACAAATAACCCACCCAAACTGATATATAATACATCCTAATGTGTAATTCAGCCTAAAAATAATTTTATAATCAAATATATAAAAAAAATAATTGCATACTGTTATATATTCTAATAACTCATTTATTATTATTTTTTTAATGTTATTATTATATACTCGGGTACACTTGGCGCTCATAACGCATGGCCGGCCTCGGCTTAGCACGCATGTCATGAAACTGACTTGGCTTGAACCAATTGCTGAACTAACCGGTTCACTAATATAAAACTTTGACTTGAGTCACGCATTTTATAAGCCGGCCACCTGGTACTAGATATATTAGTTTCGACCAGCTAGTATGGTCCAGATTTCAAAACTAGGATGTGATCATAAAAAGACTTTTTTTATTCGGATGCCACAAATATGCAAATTTTGAATTTTTTTAGAAAAACTTAAGTGCTTTCTAGTGGGAAAATTTTTTATGAGGGCTGTAAATATCATGTATTTGCTATTGCCTTTATGCTGATCAATTAATTAAAATGATCAGTGTTGCTACATTTTGTACATGGTTTCACATTTATTTGCTGTTGATTCTCCTTAGTATTTAAATATTTCTTGTGTTGGGAGGAATTTATAGAGATTTTCCATGCTTCTGGTACCATGTGATCCTCATTGACCATTTTAAGGAGCACCCCATTTTAGGTAGTCCATTGTTAGCAAGCTAAACGTTTGATAATTGCATTGGCTTTTTAGGGTTGTTGAATAATTTAACAGTATATTTGATGGATTTTGCTTGTAATTAAGATTTCTCAATCCTCAATATGGCATATTTCATTGGAATCATTATCATATGTTGTGATAGCATCTTAAGACAATTTTTTATGCTGGTTATATTTTTTTGGTGATTATAATATTCATTTCTGTTATTGAATGCTCAAGGAAGAGAGAAAATTGCAAAAATCCAAAACATATTTGGTATCATAAGAGGGCAAGAAGAGCCTGATCGGTATGTGTTACTGGGTAACCATCGAGATGCTTGGATTTATGGCGCTGTGGATCCCAGTAGTGGGACAGCAGTGCTTCTTGATGTGGCACGGCGATTGGGTCGAATGTTGCGTGCTGGCTGGGCCCCTAGGAGAACCATTGTTCTCTGCAGCTGGGATGCCGAAGAATTTGGAATGGTGGGTATGTAGATCCTACTCGTATATCTGCACTTGATTAATATCCAATAGGAACTGTGAATTGATCTTCCTTATTTCATATCTTAGAATTAAATAACAGCTGGTTGGTAAAATTTGTGTTACCAGTGATCTTAAAAGTTCATTTCCGATAATTTGATCTTGTAGTTTACCCATCTTATGGCTTGGCAATGCATTTTAATCTCTTATTCTGTGGTTTCAGATAGGATCTACTGAGTGGGTAGAGCAGAACCTTCATCTGCTGAGGTCTGAAGCTGTAGCATACCTAAATGTCGATTGTGCTGTACAAGGGCCTGGTTTGTTTGTCAGTGCAACCCCACAGCTTGACCCTCTCATCGTTGAGGTCACAAAACAGGTTAACGTTAATGCTTATGGCTAAAGGCTTTTCACCTTGTGTCACCTGAAGGATATAAACAAGATTCCATGCTCTGCATTTCTAGAAGGGTGATCCCTGAAGGGTGAAGTACCGAGCTTTCTGATAGTAGCATCTGGAATAACATATTTGCTACAAAATAGTTTGCATGGAATAACTTTATATTGGCATTTGGGAAAGATTAATTCTCAAATGTTGAGAATGCCTTGCTTTGTTGTGTGTGCTCTTTTCCTGCTCTTCCTGCTAGCTTGATATTTTTGACGTTTCAAGAGTTACCTCTGATATTTTCTATTCTTGTTCAGGTCAGTGATCCAGATTCAAATGACATGACTGTATATCAGACTTGGACTTCCACTAATAATGGAATCAAAGTAAGATTGCTCATGGAATGCTCATTTCTAAAGTTTTGAATGCTTGAATAGATGCTTTCTGCTCGTGCAACAGGGAAATTTTATGCAATTAAAACGGACCATGCTAATCCTGATAAACCTTGAAAAGTGCGATAGCCGGAAGATGGGACATGATTATAGCAGTCTTCATTTACATTCGTGTTTTTGCAAAAGTTGGAAATCTTTACTTGCATGCTGTACCATTTTTTTCTCTCCCTTAAATATTCTTTTTTCCATTTGGAAGATTGGCAGACTTGGCGGGTTGGACTCTGACTTTGCTCCTTTTGTCCAACATGCTGGAGTTCCTTCTGTAGATTTTTATTATGGAAAAGGTAATAATATCGTGAAACTGTCTTGCCCATGCCTTCTAATGTATAATGGCATTCACTTCTTGTTCAGATTTTCCAGTCTATCACACTGTTTATGACTCTTATGATTATATGAAGAAATATGGGGATCCTTCATTCCATCGTCATACTGCAGGTACTCGTATATCTGTATGAACGAATTCATTTGAAAACACAGGGATGTGTCTTTGTTTGTTTTCAGTCCCTTTAGGAAGGAAGAACTGATATATTAAGAATCATCTTAAAACATTACATCTTGAAAGGCCAAATGTGCTGTAACATCTAATATATTCTACCGCTGACAGTGGCTGGAATATGGGGGCTATTGGCTATTCACCTTGCAGGAGATGAAATATTACCTTTTGACTATTTCTCATACGCAGTGAAATTGCAGGTATAGGAACTTGTCATAATAAATAATGTTATAAATGCTTTAAGCTGAAAGCAAGTAATATTTGCCATTAAGATCTTATCTTGAGCCATCATATTATGTTTTTGCTAACCAAGGCCATGCTGCAGGAACATACAAAAGCATTGAGTGTCCATCTTGACTCAGAGATATCCTTACATCCAATGAAAAATGCTACCGAAGAACTTGTGTTCGCTGCACAAAAGGTTGATGCAGAAATGAAAGTGAGCTGGCTGATTGATTACCATCATTCTTATATGATTTAACCTATACCCAAGTCTTTATTCATATACTCTTGATATTGTTTAAAGTACAGAAACTGAAGGGATTGATAAATCTAGGGAGCATAGAACAATTGGAACTACGAGCTATTAATGATCGATTGGTTCTTGCTGAAAAAAGTTTTCTGGATTCTGATGGACTTAAAGGAAGAGAGTGGTTCAAGCATCTGGTGAGATTGAAGCTTAATTGAGAAAGTTCATTAGTGGATTTTGATTATATTTTGTCCCCAATAAAGAACTAGTCTGACAAACTGTTGGTTAGGCATAAGTGTGCTTCTCTTTGGAGAATAGTTGAGTCTATTTGAAAGGATGCAGTACAAAATATACACAACAAAATTTTTCGCTTAAAAAAAGCATTTTTTAGGTATGAAATGGAAAATTAATTTTCAATTAATTGGATAAAACAAATTATCCTGTGTACCGTTCAATTCTTCATTGATTGATATCGTTGTCATCATCTTACTCCGTTACTTTCTTTGTTTGCAGGTATATGGATCTCCCAGTGACTACAATATCGAGTTAAGCATCTTTCCTGGGATCTTGGATGCCGTTTCTGAGTCTGAAAACTTGGCAAAAACTGAAATGATCCCAGCAATACGACATGAAATTGGGAGAGTTGCCAGAAGTATCAGGAGGGCTGCTAGTTCCCTAGCAGAGGATCTGACTTGAATGCGTAATAAAAAATCGACATAACGGATTGAAGATCAGATTTCTGCCAAATATTTACTTGTAGACTAGTTCATGCCATTTTTTGTCTGTTAAAAGCGGGGGCATGCCATTTTTTTTTGTTTTGTTTACAATTTTGTATACAAGGGAGTGGTAACAAGACCAAAGAGCTTCTTCTTATACAGGATAAAGGATGGTTTTTGTGAATTTGTTGTATATTCACAATTTCTTTTTCTTTAGAGATTCTTATGTTTCAGTGGGCAAGAAAATGGTAATATGTGTCCACGCAATTTCCTCTAGATTAACTTTTGAATAGGAAATATGTCTTCGCCGCTGGTAATAGGTAAGGTTGATGAAACGGTACCTTTTGTTGTACATGTCCGTTTTGTTAGAATGAAAGAAGTGTAAAATTTAGAAAAATATCTTTGGTCAAATATAATAAAAGCAAAATGTATTCATTGTATTTCATGCAAAAAATATTATAAATACATGTATGTTGTGTTCAACATAATTACTTCCGAGTGGGATCTAGTTTGTGAAATAAAAAGCCATTATACTCCTTGTTTCTTAAAAGACTAGACATGGCGTGATTTTATTTTATTTTTGTAAATGGCCAGCTTTTAAGCAATTATTATTATCTGGAATAAAATATATATTAAAGCTATAATATATGAGCCATTTATGCTTTAGTTACATCTCATCCACCATATATGAGTTATAACTCTTATTCCGAGTCTCACCACTTGAAATCTACATAAATAATAAAAATAAATAAATAGTTAGTGAATCTCAACCCTTGAATTCTATATAAATAATAAAAAAGTAGGTCATTTGATATCCAAAAACAATAAAAATTTATTTGACGACCCACTAATATAGGTTCAAAGAAGAGGTATAATTTGTATGAAGTGTAATTTATTTTAATTTTTCTCTATTTTTTTCATGAATACATTTGAGAATATATTAATTTCATTGCAAAAAATTTTTAATTTTTACCCGCAACAAGTCTGTGAAGTATACTTGATATTGTGGTCGATTATGAAAATATAGTGCACAAAATAATCTTAAAAACTATGGAGAAATATCTCCAAAATATATATATATATGCCCCACAAAAATATAATTCATAGACTATAAGTCGTTGATATATATACATTTAAGACATTATCTCACAATTTTCAGAATTATATAGTGGACCTACATCGACCTTATATATACTCCATAGCTTATCGTGGGGCTAAAATTTATAGTTTTTTTGTGCTTAATCAAACCAAACGGACTTTTCTCTGTAATCGTATTCACCGGTAACTCAATTAGGTATTTTACAGTGGCTTTCTTTTAAAATATTCATTTGTGAGTCTAAAATGACGTGGTTTGTAGGGAAAGCTCATTCTAATTCTCTCTTCTTCGTTGGAACACTTATCACAAACACTTAACCGCCAAGAGACGTTTTTTTCAATAATGCAAATAACAGGGAAGATCAATTGATTGGAACCGACAAAGTTTCTCATAGCAGCCACTCAAATTGATAATTTTACCGCTCCCCCTTCTTTACCTTATTATTATTAACTAGACATAAACCAAACGGGTTGTCTTTACAAATAGACTAGTCTAGTAATTGCCAAAACACTGTTGTTTTTGGAATTAAATGTTTAAAATAGCTTGAAATTAATTGAAATACACACCCAAAATGTCAGTAAAAGTATGTGAACTATAAAATTAATATATATGAAAAGAAATTACTGCCAAAATAAAAGAATAATTAAGTAATATGAAGGTTATTTATGCCTTTTTAAGCGCTAAAAATCTCCCATCAATAAGAAAAATCTCATGATATATTAATAACATTTTTATAAGGAGGGAGAAATAGGATGCAAGTAAATACCAATAAAATTACTATTAACTTTAAAGAAAGTATTATAAGGAATATGTTAAAATAAAAATAAAACTATTATTATACTAATAAAAAGGCATTTAACTTATTTTCATACACTTTATCTCCCTACATATAAATACATATTTGTATGTCAACGAATTATATTATAGAAAAAAGATGTTCTTGTAAATTCATTGGTTATTGGTTAGTTCCTTCAAATTAGATACATATGGAGTTGTTTACTCCCACGCCCAGAGAAACAATTTAAGGTTGGAGAATTACATGGCCACACCAACATACATTCTCTTGTTACCACACATGTAAGTCATTTTTTGTCAATGGTGGCATCTCTTCTATTTTTATTAGTTTGTATTATTTTGAATGGTATAATTGTCCATTCAGTTGAAAATATGTTGTTGATTTATTATTTTTGTTGAAAATTTCAGGTGTAATGAAATAGAGAGGGCATATGTTGGACTTGTTATAGGAAAATTAAAATAACATGTTAGAATCATTAAGAATAATTTGTTTGAATTTATATTCTTGTAAAATGCATCTCTTTATCTTTATTTTTTATTTGAATTTCTTAATTTATGTTAATCTTATAGTTTCTATTAGTTTACGAAGATGTCTATATTTGTGAATAATATATAATGTCCGTATTTGTATATGTATCGGTTCATATCCGCAAATTATTTACGGACGGACATAGACCACAAACTATTTTACAGACAAACACGTACAAAGCCCACAAGAAATTATGCACGGACACAAGCAGTGCCCACGATGATTTAGTAGATACGGATCATACGTATGTTAACAAAGGACAAAGGGTGTCCGTGCCGCGTCCGTGGCCACCCGAATATGGTCGCATATATTACAGCCACTAAAAAGTACAAATATAAAATAAAATAAAAAAATCCATCTAAAACTCAGTACATTTACTTATGGACGCTCCGCATCAGTAAAACAACGGGGGACAAAAAGGGGGTCCAAATGCTGGATACCCACCCTTCGGATGCTACCAACCCAAACAATCTTTCTCCAACAAAACCCCTCCTTTCGAAGAAATAAAAAACACTACAAAACAAGACCAAACCAACCCAACCAACTCCACCTTCCACCAGTCCAGGCCAATGGGGCAATTGAAAAAACAGATAAAAAGAGGGTACACCCGCCCCTAGACCGTAAATCTTGCAAAGGTGGTGAGGGGGGGGGTAAATTCCCTGCTCACAGAGCAGGATCAATGAAGTTAATCAAGTTTTTATTTGCCTGTCCTACACTTAAAAGATGTGTGTAATCTAAATATGCGCTCATCATCGTCTTACGAAATTACCTTACTTAACAGCATCCTCTCCATAATTCATTCTCATGGACATGACAATGCGGTCTCGAGCAATCAAACATATGTTTTTATCTCTAGCCCCTTCAACCAAGGAATGAAAATTTTTCATTACCATCAACCAAAAGAACAGCATTTGGAATTGTACTTGGGCAAAGAAAATCGACAACCGAAATGCAAAAATGTAAACTGGCCTGTGAAAGAGCCATGTTTTTTGACTGAAGTTCTACATCATTATATAACTTACACAACCACAAACAACTCAAATCCACCCGTAGACGATTTTACAAACCCCCACCCAACACCCCCATCTTCTACGCACACAAATTGCTGTAATAACAAATCTGCTGGGGGCAAACACAACAAATTTCCCCAAATATTCTCTGTATACATCTCCTAGTTTCAAAAATCTCTCCTTATGTACTACAATTACATTGGAAGCAGAAGGGTACGAACAAATTCTCAACGATGGAAAGGAGGCTTTGCAGACACAAATGACAAAGGTAAAAAGGGAAGGGTCAAGATGCGCGCTTCGTAACTATCAGATGGCACCCACCCGGCGCAAGAAAAGAATAGGCTACTGCAGAAAAATCAACCACCAAGCAGGACGGCCGATTTGTTTTGTTTACACTCTTATGTACTTCATACCCAGTTTGTTCCTATAACCATTTTCCCAACCACGTTGATGAGTTAATAATTTGTCATAAACATTTTTGCTGCAGCCATCAATTATGCATGCTTCTAGTTGTAGATTTTTACAGGCTTCTCATATGTATGGCGATTCTGCACACAAGCAAGAACAAGGCATCAACGTGCATTTTAATGACAAAATTAGAACTGGTCCTCCCAAAGAATCCTCCCACCACCAAAATGAAAGGCCAACACACTTAATAGCAATAAATTAATAAGTTCAATCAAGGCCTTCAAGATTAGATACCTATCTCCAACATAGGAAGATCAAAACAAGGTTCATTCATTTTTCTATATTCCATGAGATGATATAGCTTTATGCCATATGTGTTAGGGTGTCATTTTCTATTCCCTATTTTATGATGCAATTATTTGCAAATTATTTGCAATATTTGCAAACAAGTAGTTCAGGATTCTTTAAGGAATTTAGGTACGAATGTAGCACAGCTATATGCTGATGTGAAGTACCATTTGATTTAAGTAAAGTTTAAGTGTTGTGTTCTCCTTCTTGCAACTCTATGACAGATTATTGGCTAACTCGAAGTCAAAGTGCAGAAAGGACTTTGACAACTCCTTAACACAAACAGACCAACATTTAAGTGGAATTTTAACATCATTTTACACAATACAAACAAAACAACATAAAACTAACAAAAAGAAGAGAATTTTAAGATCATTTCACCTGATTGACTGAGTAGGCTCTTTTTGGAGCATTATCAGAGTGTTCCAGGCCCAAGTACTGCTCCCAAGCCCCATAGACATCTCTTCTCTATAAGAACAACATAAAAACAGTGAGAAATCCAGACCACATCCGTCTCCCAAATAAAGAAACAAGTTATAATGACAAACCTGAAAACGACTAGAGACTACATCCGAGTCATGAAGATAATCAGGTCGACCCAAAGACAAGAAAGCAAATTTCCACTGAACAGAAAAACTTTGGTTTCAGAAGCATACAAGCATGACAATACAGAAACCTCAATCAATACACTATAACGGGATAAACAAATGAAAAATGATATCATCATTCTTATCAATCTTCTGCCCAATCACAAAAGCCAATGCAAGTGAACATAAATACCTTAGCAAATTCCTCATCAGAAACTTGAAGTTTCTTCTGAATCCGCACTTTAACCTCAGCCAAGGTCTCACCCTCATGAATGACCAAAAAGAATGGCTCACCAAAATTCTGAACCTGCTGTAGAAGTGAAAATATATATTAAAGCAGCACCATCAGTTTCAACTGAAATTACACGGACATACCATTTGGTTTTGAGACACATCTTTAGTGAAGTGATAAACATGAATCAAACGGTCATGAGGACCAAGATTCTTTTCTTCCTCAGGTATCTGCAAATCATAGACAACAATACAATAACATTTGACAGAAGTTTATGCAGACAAGCAGAACACACTACATAAGCTTTCCATTCTTAATATAGCAAAATAATGAAATAAGCAACCATATATCATAAAAATAAATAAATGGCAATAAAAATAATACTGATTATGCAGGAATCTTAGCAACAAATTATGTTGGCTAACCAACATTACCTCCTCAGCACGCAATGTCCAGTATTGATCATTAATGTTTTCAATCTTCTCATTGAGAGGAAATATCTACAAAAATAGCACCAATTTTTTTCAGGAGAATTAGTTAGGATTTTTTGGAATAAAAAAACCACATGCCTTGCTTTGTAAACAAAACCTAATCAACTCAAATAGCTAAGATACTTTTAGAAGTTATATATATGCAGATTATTAAATGAATTTAGTGGCACAAATCAGATAAAGAAGAATACATATGACAAAAAATTTAGTATCGTGAAATTTCCTCTAATCAAAACCAACTAGAAGATTCCCATTTCCTTTTCATGATCACAAGCTAATATATACAACATTGCTGGCCAAATTACTATCCTTACACTTCAAGAAACAATAGTACCTTGTAAATTTTATGATAGAATACTTCAAGCAGTCGCAGCTCCGCATTAGGATGAGAAAGTTCAACCTGCAAAAATTTTCAAGCTTTACACAAAAAACTTTTGAGGAATGACCAAAAGGGGAAAAAAACAGTTACCAGCAGGATGTACAAAAGCTCTTTAACATAATCTAGCATTCCAGAAAAGAAAAAAGGATCCTTGAAGTTCCAAGATTTCCTAACAACAATCACAACACCCTGAACTTTACCTTAGTCTTCAACTCATTGATCACATCACCAACAGTGCATTGCTTGGGCAGCCTAATACTGTGAATAACTACCTGAAAAAAACACAACACAATCAGCAAAAACTACCTGGTAATAAGGTCCTGACAGAAATTTCCAATAGCAGATGCAACTCACTTCATCTTTTGTCGCATGATGAAAAGCAACTTTCAAAGTTTTCAGTCCTTGCAATTCAGGTAAAGGAATATCCAGAACTTCATAATATAAAATATCAGAAGTCTGTTACAAAAATATACACTTCATCAGAAAGCCGTTAATAGAATAAAAATGACTATTGCCATTGAAATGGTCATCTTAAGTATATTTTTGCAGCAACTTAAGCAGATGCAAATTTAACATAAAACATTCTTCAACATAAATAAGGCTATAAGAACCTGGTTATAGTGGACAAGCATTTCTGACAAATGTTCTACACCTCTGTACTTAATGGGTTGTGGTTTAGGTTGCTGAGAATAACAATTATGTGATGTAAGCCTAATCTTTGAGGGATCATCCAATCCAAGGGGGCGAGCAACTCTCTCCACGACATCATCATATGTACAAAGCTTTGATCTTCAGGGCCAGAATAGAAAATTACATAAAAACATTAGCAGATTAAAAAGATAATAAAATAAAAATGAAAAAACATTCTTTACTTATAAAAAATAGCTAAATGCAAGATTAACTTGGGTTGATCAGATATGAAAGACTGAGATACTTACAGCTCTAAGCAGAAATCATCTTCCTTGGGTTTATCAAGAGCTCGAAAATGTACAACCTGCAATATTAAATAGTGATAGATAACAAAATGATTTATTTGATCCGGACTCACACATCCCACATATTCAATAACATATTTTGACACTTGGGAGCTAATTCTACAGAAAGTATCATCTGCCCTTCACTAACTTTGAAAGGACACAGCAACAAAGTTTAAAAATAAATAAATATTTATAGCAAATAGTACCTGCCGATTATGTACATACTCCAAAAATGATGGCACATCTGGGTACCGACACTCACTATTTTCAATTGTAGATCTTTGAAAACATATAATGTCTCCATCTTCAAGCTGACACATGAAACCAAACAAACTGTAACTATAATCAAAACTAGACATCAAACGTGAAGAAGAACTTGCTTAATGATACTAATCATACTTGACTTGATTTAAAAGTCATTTTTTTGTCAATGTGCTCACACATCACACTAGGCTCGAACTTTATCTCCTGGGCATCACGAAAGATAAAAAAAACAAAGGTTAAACAATGCTAAATTAATTTTTCTCTGCAAATGAATAATTATATTGCTTGCTAGCCTGAAAGAAAAACTGATGGTAATAGTAAAGGAAGATAATTTCATTGAAAAAGCATACCTCATAAAGTTCGATTTCTTCATTTGGTGAAAAGCCAGCCATTTCATTCAATTTTGTTAAAATTTCGGATGGCTTACCAACATTTTTAACAAAAAGCCTTCCAATGTATCTGCAAAAAATGGAACCACACTTTTGAATGACTGAATACACAGAAGAGATTAACAAATAAGAAAGACAAATGCATACTTGAGCTCCTCTTTTTCAGGGTCATAAAGCTTAAAAAAAAGCAAAATGTCTTCCTTGCTTTTATCAGGGGGAAGAATGGGGTGTAGATCCTGCTTTTATTGCGCACAACAATATACACAGTCAGAAAAAATGAGAACTGATGCTTTTACTCATGCCTTCTTTACAAATATGACAAGTAAGAAAACAAAACAGAAGTTATCTCACAGATAGGACGGTATATTGATATCCCCTAAAAGAGGAAGTCTCACAGAAATTTAAAGAAATATTGTTCAGTTACCCAATTTTAAACTAAACAACGCAGATCCACAAGATGTAACTTGCCAGAACAAAAGCCAAACATGATTGTTTACCATGAATTTTTGGCTCTTTCACTACAATACAGAATCAAGGAGACAGTGTACCAAACATTACAAATTAAATCCTTTGAGTTCCACCAATATCAATTCTTTTAATTCGCTAAAAATTGATATCCAAGCAGAAAAAAACACTTCTCACGAAAAATAGTTTATCTAAGAGACCTCTCTACAATAAAATAAAAAACTTTCTAATTAATAGTCATTGATAGCAAGCTTCATGTATTGCATAAACCCCCGCCTCTTAACATGGCAAAGCATCTAAGATGAAGGAATAAAACCTGAAGTCTTCAAAGTTGCCAATACTGCAAAACTACCAAAGAGGTTCAGAATTACATTTTTTAAAATATTCTGTTCTGCATTGTTCTTGCTTCCCTTAGCCTTATTCCATCATACAAACCACAACATATACCAATATGAAAATAAAAAAGTAACATTTCCCTCAAGCTTATCTATTTAATTTATATAGCTGAATGTTTATTCATAATAGCAGCCTAGGCCCAAAGCTGAAAAAGTTACTTTAGCATAGTTAAAGATCATTACCAGTCCAATTTCTACTTCCAAAAATAACTTAAGCTCTGCAGTATGAGCCTTGTTTGATACTTCCCTCAACTGCCCAACCTAGACAAGGAAAAATAGAAGATGATAATAAATCAAGAACAAACTATGCTTTCTCCGAAAATTGTATTTGCTAACAAGTTTGGCAGAAAAACATCATTGACTAAAAGATGCAGATACTTACAGATTGAGCTTCCTCCTGATACGTCAAAGGTCTGTTTGGGCGATATGTATGGTTTTGACGCTTAGCCCAAAGCCAAAATCGTTGAAACTGAACAGGGATTCCAAACTCTTTTGCAACTTCCTCCTGTAACAAATCATAACAGCCAAATTTTAAGGAGAGCAACACGCAACTGAAGTGATCTCAAATAACAAGTCAAGCTACCCATTAAAAAACGTGCAACCGTTTAGCTCTTTTCTTCATCTAGAATCAAACCACGACAGCCATAATTGAATTTGTGAATTAATTGCCAACAAACCAAAATGCAATGTGATGCTTGCTTCTAAAAGAAAGCCAATATTTAAAAATCCAATTCTGCCCCAAAAGAAACTCTATCACAGATGAGAATGAAATCACATATTCCAGATCCATTACGATTCAAGCTACTTGACTAATCCAATGTAATTGCTTAACATTTCTTCTTTACTCAGACAAGTAACTGATTGCATCACCATGGGTGTTTACCTCACTCGGAAAAAGAGAAGGTACCTTGAACACATTGAATGAAGTTTGCTTTTGAATTCGAAAACTGCGGACTTTGTCATGATCCACAAGATCGAAATATATGTCCTTACCAATCTGTTCAGCAAAATCCTCGTTACGGGCAACCTGATATGAAGCACAGAAATTAACATAAAGGAGCAGTCAATCAAAAAAATAATTTATCATGAGTTAAAAAAGTGATACTTAAAAGTCAAACCTTTATAACAGTGTACAGATGTGCCTCAGCTTTTTCCTTTTTCTTATGTTCCTTCTCCTCTTGCTCTTTCTTAAGCCTTATCTGAAAATGTACTTTTGCCCTAAACACATTTCCTAATTTTCGAAAAAACAACACCAAATTCATGCTAAAGAACTTTTACCCTGAGATGTTCAGCTATGTCTATCTCATCCACATTACAGATTATCTTCTCCTTATCACTTTCACGAATGTACACAAGCATATAGGCGTTTGAATATTTTGTGAACTTAAATGGAGTATTGTTGAAGCCAGGATTTGTCTGTGGCAACTGTTACAAAAAATTGAATCAAAGAAGAAAATCAAAAAATTCATAATAAAAAATACTGTATATGTCCTTATTCTACATCTGCAATATTTACTATTTTTCTGTATCCTATTTACAGTATCATGATGTAGCAATAAACATTGAAGTTGTAAGCAATTAATTACCTCTTCCTCTCCACCATATTGTTCTTCAAGAGCCCTTTTTGTATCTTCTTTTGTCACTCGTTCATCATCAAACTTATACCTGAAATCAAGACATTAATGGGATATTATGAGATTCTTGCAATATATTAACTACTACTGGTAAAATTATTTGCTTATCTTTAATAGTTCAAACACCAAATTGCACAACTGCCATATAAAAAGTATACAACAATTCTACCATAAGTACACAAATTTGATGAGTACATCTTCTGTTTAACTTAATGTTTCTGCGAATCTTTCATTAATATTATTTCCAAAAGATTATTACGACCAAAATGCTACTTAGTATTAAGGCTCACAAAGATGCCATACCATTGATCAGAAAGAGTGGGCCGAATAAATGCATAATAGTGTCCTCCATGAACGCCACCACTATGAACAAGAACACTGCAAAGGTTGAAGGTGATATAAGTCGTCGACAAATTTCCTTACACAAAACATACACTAAACCAGAGCTATGTGAAATAGACTTATTGAAAACTCCAAATTAAGACTTCTGATCTAAGATCCTATTTTGTTTAGATAGGATTCAAAGAATTGACATATAAGAAATGGAGCAAAGTTCACCAGAGATATGAGTTAGATTGGCATCTCGTCACACAATACAAACGAGATCCTAAAAAGCTGTCCTAGCATTTTGGACAATTACGTAAAGAATCCATGAAAAATATGAGTTAGTTTAACATCTCATCACACAATATAAACGAAATCCTACAGCATCCCTCAGTATTTTCGACAATTATACAAAGAACATACTCATCTATGCAGGAAAATAACACTTCAAAGATTGTACCTATGAAGAGTGTAAAGGTTGCGAACTCTCGTATCAGCTTCAGGTGATAAATATTTTTTATTATCTCTGTCAAGGTCTAACTGCAGGGGAAATTCATAGCGATCATTTATCTGCAAAAATAAAGATAAGAAATCAAAGATTAGTATATTGTAGAAAAAAGTAATGTGGCAAGTCAGCCGATTAGATTTGTGGCTGATGGTGATGATGGCATTAATTCAGTTTGAACACAATTTTGAAAATATGGATGCATTAGCTTATAGTAGCAAATAATGATAGATTATTATAAAAGCAATAAGGCACTTGTCTCTTCATCTTGTTAATGCTGTTTCAGAATACATCATACTACCAAATGTTACGGGACCATACAGAATAAGCTCATCCAACAGTATGAAACGATGTATTTAAGAAATACCCACATAACCCATCCCTAAAAACATATGCAGCTAACACATTTTGTTTACCAACCTTCACCATTGTGTCCCTCATGAAATCATACTCAAACCGCTTGAGCTGAAGTTGCAGAACTGAGGGGAAATCAAGGAACAAAACACCTTTCTTAGCATCCTGTAACATTCACACCACAATAAATAGCCATTTCAAAGCTTTAAATCAGAGTGAAAATTTATACT
Source organism: Piper betle (assembly GCA_033002965.1). NCBI lineage: Eukaryota > Viridiplantae > Streptophyta > Magnoliopsida > Piperales > Piperaceae > Piper > Piper betle. The sequence continues at coordinate 38,228 of JAURVB010015140.1, forward strand.
CTTCCCATAACATGAATTTCTCCAACATAAATACAAACTACTAACTCAAAATGGGAATAGTACAATAAACTGGATCAAACTAGATTGGCCTGCAGTAGAAGGTCACTCACCGTCATCAATAAAAGATATGAACAATCAAGTACTATTACATACTATAACGGTTACTTCATTTGCACCAGCTGCTACTGTCAAAGACATATGTAACAGTCAGATTACCATTTAGCATAAAACAAACCTGCAAACCATGTTGTTCTGCATGATATTTGTTGTCACCCTCCAGCCGTTCAACTTCAACATATTTGTCGAAAGATGCATAAACATCCTTACATCCTTTGACATCAAGTTGAAGATCTGCTCATACAAAAGAATGTAGGACATAATAGAATTTCAAAGCTTCAAATAAATTTAGGACATATTTTTTTCCCAGATCCACGTGCTTTTTAAGATGGCAAAGGAATTACCATAAAATGATTCTTTCCTTGTAGATTTGTAATCTACATTAATGCATTCTATATAGTTCATATGATGCCCTTCAAAAAGCTGTTGTATTGTACCCTCCACGACAGTGCCCTGCATAATTTATTATAGAAATTAAAAATCTGTATCAACAAGCCAAAATTAAAACTATCGTGCCTACAACCAACCTTCATTTTATCCTCAAGTTTTTCACACAGGACCCGGTTCAATTCCTGCACATCATGTTGCATAAAAGAATCATATGTATCCCATCCAAACGATTTAGTCAGCTCCTTGGTAGCAACACTGCTATCACTGTACTGAAGCTTATAGAACAAACTCTGAAGTGCTAATGGAATGCTTCCAGAAGGCATGTCATTTTCAGTTGTAGGCATGTGATATACAGCCTGAATTCATAAAATTCAACAGTTAAGGTTTAAGGCATCAGCAATTAGGCTATATGGAAAATCTGTGGACTGCAGATTAACCTTTCTGAAATAAGGAATATGGAACAAAGTCTGGAGAAGAGAATTCATATAGCATGTCGCTCCTTGGTTCTTCAACCCAACATAGCCTGTTTCCTTCTTTGAATCATAAGTCCAATAGTCCACAACCCGTCGCACAGCCACTTCAGCCTCGACTACAACAGTATCATTAACAAGATAGCCTCTACTTGGGTCGTAGAGATCACCGAGAGGCATGAATGAAGTAAACCCCCAGTCACTTTCACGTGCATTGAACTGATGCTGTGTATCTGCAAACAAATTACGTCCATTTGGCACCAGATCACACCCTCATAATGGAGGTCAAAGTCAACACACACAAAAATATTAAAAAAAAAGCATCTGTAGGATAGTTAGGAAGATCAATCTAGCATTTATTTCCATCGCAACCAGATGGTAATTGCATAACTATCCAGGTATGTCATTTATTACGGGCATTCAAAAATGAAAATTTCACAATCATCATACCTTTCCTCATGCTATATTTGAGGTGAACTTGATTAATGACAGCCAAGCTAAACTGGGCAAATCGACTCCATCCATAAGGGAGCTGTGCAGAATCCGCAACATCCAAGTACATGGACAAGTGGTCAACATTGTTCCCCTTTGGAAAAATCAAGATGCGCCTGTTTGCAGCAACAGACAAACATGATTAACTATATAGACAAATCCACCGGCTTGTTGCTTCTTACAAGTCTAAACAGCAAAAATTAAAATAACATGAAAGCAATTAACTGTCTCACCATTTGTACCCTCCAACAACGAAAATATCAGAATAGTGCTTCTTGACATTCAACCTAGAGAAATTCTCAATTGTCCACGTGAACCGCGATGTAGGAGGATCCTCCACTGGCTGGTTCTCCACAGTACTCACAACAGGCTCTGTCTGCGTCACTACTGAACGGCAACATTTCACATACAATCAACAAAAATACAGCATTTTTTTTTCAAAAACATTCATAAAATAAAAGCCATAACATCACACTTAAAACAGAAAAACCAACATCCCCACAACATTAAACCACCAACATTGCAAGTTCCCACCAAGCATATACAAAGATCACAACTTCAGCATGCAAAATAATCAACAAACCTACAACAACCACTAATGGCAGCAACAACAACAACAAAGGTAAAAAAACAAACTAAGCATCAAGATTACCTTCCATAGGCTGGGGTCCCTCAACAAGCTCCGAATGCGGCACCAACATATCGTCGTCCTCCTGCTGCAACAGCCCCAACACGGAAACAACAAAAAAATCCAACAATTCAGGACTCCAACCACATCCAAAACCACAACCCCACACCCCAAATACCCCACCAGATCCCACACGACGGCCAAACCACGACCCTCTCCCACAAAACCCTAGCAAGCCCACCCCCGCCAAAACCACACCGAAACGACTCCAAACCCCGAAATTAGCATCCCCTAATCCAATTCCGCCAATTACCACCAAACCCAATAAACGCATCAAAATAAGACCTAAAAAAAAACTGAACAGAGAATGGGGGAAAGGGAAACGAACGTCGAGGGGCGGCGGGGTCATTATAGTCATGGATGGCGGCGGCGGGTGGAGGTGGCGGTGGCCGATCGGGCGGAATCCGGCGGCGCCGGCGGCGACGTTGGGCTACGGACGTCGAGATTTTCGGACTGCGTTGAGGAGAGAGAGGGGTGGAAGGGGCGACCTTTAGTATAGGGGCCTTTTCGACTTTTCGCACTGTCTGCTACGAATCGAGTTGATGAGTTCGGATCGGACGAGGATTGAATACGGGGGCCATAATATTTAAATTTTATTTTAATATATTTTTCAATAAAAGTATAAAGGATTTAAATATTGATTAATTTTCATATTTATAATTTTTTTCCCTGCTTTTCTTTCAAAATTAGTTAGACATTAATAAAAATTTCCAATTTTGGGTAAAATTATATTTTTTAAGAAAGATGATATTAAACTAAGTATTGATCATGCATATATTTATCATGATTGATTAAAAGGCATTAATATATTTGAGATTAATTTAGTATTAACTTTTACGTTTGCATAAATAATAATGAAAAATAGTTAATTTCAAAAGGGAAGGTTTTATCTAACAAGGAATGACTTTTATAAAGAATAAAAGTAATGAGGGTCAATGCCCATTTTAATGTAATTAATATTTATTATAATTTAAGAAAATATTAGTCATATATAAATTTAACTTTAATTGGCCAAGGATGAACGGATGAGCGGGGTATATATGAAACTTGTTAATAATATAAGTTAGCAACATATAAAATTAATTCTATAAAATATAACTAATTATTATTATTTAAAACAAAAATAATGCACTTTTTATTTAATTTCAAAAAATAAAAAATTTAAATTGAGGAAAATTTTAATAATTAAATAAAATTTAGCCATTTTTAATATTCTTAATTTAGATAAAAAATTAAAATTAAGTATTTATTATTATGGAACAAATTTTAATTCAAGTATATGATTATAAATGTAAAGGTAAAATTATTAATTTTTTTAGAATTTCTAACTTAAGTATAATTATACTCCAAAAATTTCCTATAAAAATAACAAAAGTCTTAAATCAGTAATTATTAATGAGCTTGTAGAGTTATTATAGAAACAAAACTAACCATAATGCAAGAAAAACTTAAATAAGAGCGATAACTCAACACTTTAATGTAACGGGGTCGATGAAGGCCGTGAATTAACAACATTAATGAAAACTCCAAACTTTAGTTAAGTAGTAGTAGATATGCATTTTTTCAACTAATACTTATTAGGATTTAGAAAAATACAGTTCTATAAATGTAATGTTAATGTAAGCCCAAAATTAATTACATTACTATTAATCTAAACGGCCAAATCCAACCAAGATCGGTTGTTCTTGGTTGCCCTCTAGCATTGTCTAGCTAAGGCAGCCAAGTTCAAGTGCAAGTGCAAGTGCATGCAACTAGATGCCAGTTCGAGCCAAGTGCGACCAAACCTTGTCTCTTCCTCGTTAGATATAGTCGAGGGCGGTCAATGGTGGGCAAGACAATAGACTTTGGCTAAATTTGACCATCAATACCATGGGAAGGTAGGGGTGAGTTTTTTATTTTGCAATACTTAATAGTTGAACTCTGGAATTGAACATTTTATCATTTGTAGCTTGACTACCTAGAAATATAAAGATTTATTCCTTACAAATTAAGTAATTACGCCATACTTCCTAAAAAAGCTATATCTGCGAGTTATTAATTTAGTCCAAATATTTTATCCAAGTTGTTAATATATTGCTCATGAATGATGAAATTATTAATGGGATCCAAAGATTAAAGCTGTTGCCAAAAATTTTAATTTTAAACAATTGAGTTTTCATGTTTTTATAAGTTAAGAATATTTTATCAGGCACATATTCTCATGTTAGCGAGTTAGTGTGCTGAACAATTTTGCCATGGAGAGGGAAAAGTATAAGAGATGGGTGCAGGAAAGATAAGGAAATCAGGCCTTAAAAGAAAATTTGTTCTCGTCAAAATTGGAACGTAATATTAAAAGTCGACAAAGACTGATTACCGGATGACGTGAGGGTTGTATTTGAAATTTATTAATAAAATATATTAAGAATATATAATATTAATTTCAAATAAATATTACTATATTATTTTAAAATAAAAACAATGAATATTTATTTAATTTTAACAAAAAATATCTTAATATTCAAATATGTAGAGTAATTTCAATTTTAATAAGTAAAATTTTTAATAATTAAATTAATTTATTTTAGAGATTTATAATTAGAATAGAATTGTATATACACAAAGTTTTTTCTTAATATCAAATAACAATATATACAAATAAATAACTAAAAACGTGCAAAAATATAAATTAAATATGTATTATCATAAAAAATTTCAATACGAGTTGTCTAATTATAAATATATTAAAATTTATCCTTATTTCAATAATTTTCTAAGAATAAATAATAAAAATAATTTCTAATTAAATAAGTATCAATGGGTCAATAAAGTTATTGTGGTGGAATATGAATCAACCATAGTTTTAAATATAATAGGAGGATCGGATTTTCAGGGGGTACACATTATATTTGGTTTAATTGGTCAGATCGGATTGAACTGGATTTAATGTGTTAGTAGTAAAATATGAGATATTTATCTTAGATTTTAGACTTTTAAATTAAAATTAGAAGTAATTGGTAGGAGTATAATTAAAAATTTTAGTTTTTCTAAGACATATCACTGTATTAAATTAAATTAACAAATTATTATATATTTAACTAATAAGATAATAATTTATTTTAGGATATTATTTCTTAAACATACATCTAAGGCTATTAAACGAACAAGCGAGCCGAGCTTAGTTTGTCCTTAAACTCGACTCGAATAGCTCGAGATTTGTTTCAACTCGATTTGAGATTGAACGAGTTTTAAACATATATATTCAAAATCGACTTGAATATTTTTTATATTTTTTGAGCTCGACTTGAGCTCGTAAACCCTATTTTATGATTTTCTTTTTCCCCCATTTCATAACAAAAAATGATATTAAATTATTTAATGAGCTTGGATTGAACACATGACTTATGTAGTAGGACAGTCTTCCAACTAAGCTATCCCACTACTTTGTTATTTTATTGTATATAAATAAATATAACTAGTTATAATTATCTATATATATATATTATTTAATGAGCTTGGATTGAACACATGACTTATGTAGTAGGACAGTCTTCCAACTAAGCTATCCCACTACTTTGTTATTTTATTGTATATAAATAAATATAACTAGTTATAATTATCTATATATATATATATATTATATATATATACTATTTTAGTCGGGGGCAGATAATATTTCTATCTCAAATTTTAATTTGAATTATTCGATTAAAAGGACAACCCAAATTTAATTTAAAAAATAGAAAATAAAAAGCAAAAAACCCCCACCATCACCACCATCATTTAGTACATATTTAATAATAATATTTATTTATTATTTAAATATATTTAGAGCAGGCAAGTAATATTATGTATATTAGTATATTATATTATCGAGTCGAACTGTGAGTTAATTTCGAGTCGAATTCAAGTTATAACCGAGCCGAGTCAAGTCGAACACTGCCTTACTCAAATTCGAATGGTAAGATTCTAGTTCGAGTCGAGTTTGAGCTAGAGCATTTAAATGACGAATTTCAAGTCAAGTTAAGTCGAGTCAAACGCCAAATACTCACAAGTTGATTCGCTCAATTAGCAGCCATATATATATATACACACACACATCTTCTCTTTCACATACAAAATATAATATATTACATATATATATATATATAATTAAAAAAAATTTAGTCTAAATAAATAAATTAAAAGTTAACTTTTGAATGCAATTAAAACTAAATTCATTATAAAATAATTAAGAAACTTAAATTATGCATAATAGGGAAAGATCTTTTTAAGTAAAAATTATTATTTGAAAATTTAGATTAATTAAATTATGAAAGTATAGTTAAGAAATATAATTACCTACTTCAACTATGAAGAATCTTTTTAAGGCTCAGGAGTCTTTTAAAAATTTTAAAACTTGTTAAACAAAATGATGCCAGCAAAGTTTGAACCTTGTTATAACTTAGCTACCATAAAGGCACTGCATTGGTTAATGCACAAATTTCATTGTTTTCTTTTTGTACATAAACTGTACAATGGTACCCTCAAATGTATAGTAATCCCACATCGCTCTCAAGCACAAAAAGCTACATGATGAGGTTTGGACAAGACTGAAGTTGGGTTAGTTCATTAAATTTGCGGTGTGCCGTTTTTGGTGAAAAATGGGGCACAATTAGACCGGGTTCACTGAAACCCGATCTAATACTCCATATCGAACCAGTCACATTATAGGTACCCGGTATATTAGGTCGGACCGGTCGGCTCAGTACAGTATTTGGAATTATATGGAATCAACCATATTTAAAATTAAAATTATTTTTGATATTTAAATACAAATATATTTTTGTTAAAATTAAATAAATATGTATTATTTTTAATTTAAAACATAATAATATTTTTAAAAATTAATTTTATATATTATTAATATAAATTATTAATAAGCTTTAAATATACCTTGTGCAGTGGGGCTTTGGGTAGTTATTGTAAAGACATTCTTGTGGACCGCTCCCTTGAAGGGGATTTATATTTCTTTCTTTAACCCATTATAAAGTTGGTCACTTGAGCGAGCACAGATTATATTATTCGATAAAATCATAATTTATCTTTAATATAAATTGCACATGATACGATATTTGGACTAATTTACTATGAATTTTATGTCCAAATAATGAGTTTGTAAGCCGCAATTAATATGATGCCCATTTTTTTGCTAATATACGACGCAGTGCATTAACCATGTACATGCTACTAGATAATAATTAAAGGTAAATTAATTTATAAATAATTATGACTTCACTTTTGATTAATTTTTTCTTTTATTTTATTAAGTTGTAACCTTCTCTAATTTTTTTATTTTTGTGAGAAAAATTATTGTCAAGATGATATATAAATAAATACCCTATAAAATCTAGATAAGAAGAATGACCAATCAATTGAGGGAAAATTTCTAGTTCAATGATTATTCTGCTATAATTTATTTTTCTTACTCTTTTTCGGTGATGATTTTGATCAAAAACCTAAAAAAGTATAAAATTGTGTCTATAATTTTCTCTTGGCGAGTTGCGGCAGGTCATATGAACTTAGCTTGAACTACGGGAATGAGGTGATAACTTCATAAGATATGCGCCCTCTGGTTTGTGTTAATATAATGTGTTAACATAGTAGTTCTTATTTTGCCAAAATAAAAATAAAAATACAAAGGGTGATACATGAAAACATTTTTAATTTAAATAAAATGGATAAATATGCAATTGTTATGGTGCCCAAGAGACAAACGGTCCTTGGATTGAGCTCCATGCACTATGTTTTTTTCGTGTCTATCATTAATTTGTGCACTATCTTGCTAGCATTAGTTTACCAACTTGTACCCTAAATCTGTGCCCAAGAGACAAACAGTCCTTGGATTGACCTCCATGGACTATGTTCTTTTCGTATCGATCGTTAATCCATGCACTATCTTTTGCTGCACAACTAGCATTAGTTTACCAACTTGTACCCTAAATCTGTACATCCTAGCTAGTCTCTTTCAACAACAACAACAAAAAAAAAATTGAGCATCATCCATTGCATGTGTAACACCCAGTTTCGACTCACCGTGAGCTGGCCCAAAAATATCACTGGCAACCAAACCGTTCGCTAATCTACTAGATTCGGTTAAGCCGATCCGGATCTACCCTCGGCATCTTAAGATGAAGATACAAACATAAAATATATTGATGTGATGTTTGGATTCTAACATGGTCTTACATGCATGTAATGATGTGCAAGCAAAAACAAGACAATGCACCAAACAAGGAATTCAAATGAAAATTCTTTAATTTGTTATGAAAAAATGGATAGAATCTCCCTTAAAAGTGCAATAGGGGCCACCTTGTCAACAATAGTATATCAACAGGCGTCAAAACATAATCCAAACATTTCATTTTCCATCACATTCTAGTTGTCCTTGCTTTATAGTTTACCTTGCACATTTTTACTTTTCATTTCCATTCACATGCAAAATGCTCGTAATAGATTCACAGTTGTAGCATATCAAATTCATCAACATAGTTCAATACAAGTCATCATCACTACATACACTTGGCAGGTACATGTGTACGCAATTTCTGTGCTGCTCCTACATAGTCCTGACAGCTCTCATTCCTCGAGGTGCTCACCTACATATATAATACGAAATCATTAGTAACAAGTGTTACTGGTCCAAAAAATAACTAATATCAATTTTGCATAGGAGAGCTAACTCTTCTGTTGAATAGAAATCCATATCTTCCTCATAGAGCACTCATCAGGGCATATATGGGAGCCATCGACTAGATTGACAACGTCTCCCTTTCTTTCTCATTCTTATACTTTGGTCATTTCTCTATCGCTTTTCACATCAATTTTATTCCTTTCCGCCCTCTATATCCTCTATATTACTCTCGGTCCTGAGTACAGGGGCCGGGTACTCTCAGGCATACGCCTTCACTACCCTTTGAAACAACAAGTCTAGATATGCATTGCATTGTAGTACCCATGAACCTCCACACTTCTCCGGGTTTGAGGAGCTCAAAAGTGGAGTTGTCAGGATTCCCTCAGGAATGAAGTGGGTTCTCCCTAGCTCCAGAGCCCGCTTTGATGAGCACACACCCTATCTCAAGACGTGACCATCGATAACCCTCATTCCATCTCTCATTGAAAACGCGAAAACTATACATATATAGGTATGGGTTGGGATTTATACAATAGGCCCGAAGGAACCTTGTGGTGGATCTTAATTTCAAAATTTTACTCGAGGGATCTTAACCTTTATTAATCCAGAAAACTGTTCGCCAAATGGCTTGAGTTAAGTGGGATCCGATAAAATGTCACTTAACTCGTACTGCACATATTAAATCAAATACACAATAGAATAGCGTAAAATAGAGAACAAGTCCTAAACGGACCTAGTAGAAGCACCACTCGGGTCCTCGCACTTAGGTGGTGAGCTCCTACTCTGTACCTACACGATAAATTAAAAGCTAACGCCCACTCATGATGCAGTCATACATCCTATATCACGTATACATCGATCACGCATCAATCATAGTCACATCAACCTTATGTCAATTCTAGCAAGTCTACTTAGGCTAGTTTACATTAGATCATGATCATTACTTAATTACCCTAATTAGTTTCGTAGCTTCCATTTTTGACACCACTCAATCAAACAATTTCATATTTTATTCTTAATCAAATCTACATTTATACATATAATTATAGCACACAATTCACCAATCTTGGCATGATGTACTAATAATAATCAATTTTAAATAATTAAATCAGAGGTAATTATACCTTGCGTCGTCGGCAATCGGCGATGGTTAGGGCTTCGTTGCACATCTTGGAGCTTGAATTCTATGCTTGATGGCGTCCAAAGTTTAATCAGGTTCGACTGGGTGAACTCGACGGAAGATCCTGTGAATTCTAGCAAATTTGGTTTTCTGGCAGCTTCTTGACAGTTTTTCGGTGACCAACAAGGTGTAGTGTTATGGGGTACTGTTGGCACCGGCTCGACAAGCTTGATCCAATGGTGGTGATGGTGAGGATGGTAGCGGCAGCAATGATCGTCGACAGCGGTGAGGAGTTCGGCCAGGGCGGTTCGTCATGCCGATCGAGCCCACGGCCGGCCTCAGCAGTGACGCTAAGTAGGGGGGAAATATCGGGGAGGTCAAGGGGGTGGTTGTCGGCATCACGGCAGCAGTGGTGTGGCCTGGACAGTGGCAAATCAACTGGGGAGTGCCACAGCTCGTGTGGCGATTTTGGTGTTGAGGCGGCAAGATGGTGACCAGGGTTAGTCAGGGCGGCACGACAATCGAAGCGGCATTGATTGGCGACAGTGCGGCAGTGGCGATAACCACAAGGGTGGCGATAGGGTTTTGGAGGTGAGGAAACGTTGGGAGGGAGAAGAAACACTCCAATGGCAAAGTCGTAAATAAGTATTGACTCGATTCTTACTCGATTCAAAATAATAACTAGTTTATAGTAAATCCTAAAAAAATCTAAAAAAATATGGAAAAATCCCATAAAATATAGCAAACACAACAACATCCAAATGATATGCTTTATAACTAATAACCCACCCAAACTGTCCCATAACGTGTCTTAATGAGTTATTCGGCCTAAAACTATTTCTATGATCAAATATATAATAAAAACGAAAAATACAGCAGGCGCAACGATAGGGTTTTGGAGGTGAGGAAATGTCGGGAGGGAGAATAAACACTCCATTGGTAAACTCGAAAATAAGTATTGACTCGATTCTTACTTGAGTCAAAATAATAACTAGTTCATAATAAATCCTAAAAAAATCTATAAAAATATGGAAAAAACCCATAAAATATAACAAATACAATAACATCCAAATGACATACTCAATAACTAATAACCCACCCAAACTGATCCATAACATGTCCTAATGTATTATTCAGCCTAAAACTATTTCTACGATCAAACATATAAAAAAGAAAAATACTACATACTTTCATATATTATCATAACTCATTTCTCACCCTCATTTTGATGTTATCATCATATATTAAGGTACATTTGACTCACATTGCTCATAACTTACGACTGGCCTTAACTCAACACGCGGTTCATGAAACTTACTCGACTCAAACCAACTGGTTCACTGTAGTAAAACTCTGATTCGAGTCACGGGTTTTACAGCATGTCTGCAAGTAGTCTATGCAATTAGGGATGCTAAATGAGTGAGCTTGCCGAACTCACCTTGTGCTCGAACTCATCTCGAATAGCTCGAAGTTCGTTTGAACTCGACTCGAGATCAAATGAGTTTCGAGCATATATGCTCGGAATTGATTTGAATATTTCTGATAGTATTCGAGCTCAAATACACTAAAACTATTAAATTTTAAGAGCTCAAAACCAGCTCATTTGGGAGCTAGTAACGAGCTTGTTTGTGAGCTCGTTACCAGCTTGTTTGTGTGTTTGATACTAGCTCGCTTGTGAGCTCGAAAGTGGATCATTTTGGAAAAAAATATACATTCATGAAGATTAAAAATTAACAAAATAATCTATAGACAAAATAATCTATCATAATCACAATTCCATTAGTTTTCTGGCAAATGTTGCATGCGGTGGCTACTGCTGGGATGGCGTTGGTATGGGGTAATGTTGGCACCAGCTTGGCAAGCCCGACGTGTCTATGACGTCAACAAGGTCGGCGGAGGTGAGGTGGTGGCTTGCCAGAAAAAGGACAAAACAGGGGCGGGCGATGGGGGGGTGATGAGATCCGGGCGAGATGGGCGGTGCTGGGCTCCACTCTTGTCGGGGAAGGTCTCGGTAGGCTCGACAACGTCGAGGTGGTGACGGTCGCAGGCGGCAAGATCAGTGACGGGAGCGCAACGACTTCATCTCATCGTGGAGGCCAGGTGACGACCTGAAAGCAGGGGGAATGGTCTGCGATAGTCTGGCATTATCATCATATACTTAGGTACACTTAACCTTCATCGCTCATAACTCACGGCTGGCCTCGGGTCAGCACGCGGTTCATGAAACTGATTCGACCTGAACTAACTGGTTTACTAATGTAAAACTTTGACATGAGTCACGAGTTTTACACATGAGCTTATTGATGGATGCCAGATCATGTAGGAACCTGATTATAGGTATGATATTTTTATATATGTATTTTTATCTTGGTAATGAAATGTAAATCTTTTGGCTATCTTATCCATGTTTTTGATGGTCCGTTTCTTATATAAGTTATAGCATGCATAATTTGTTAACCTTTCAATTTTAGTTAATTAAGCCATGATAAACAATTAAATTGTTGTGGCAGAGATTTTCTACAGGTAGTAGACTCATGTTAATTAAAATTAGTTTTTGTTCTTTTATTATAGTAAAATTATTTTTTAGAATTTATATTGATAGTCAATAATAAGATTTATCTATGATTTTAAATGTATTTTGAATAAACAAGTGATATTATGTATATTATTATATTATATTATCGAGTTGAGTTCGAGACAATTTTAAATCGAGTTCGAGTTATAACCGAGTTGATTTGAATCGAACACTGTCTTGCTCAAACTCGACTCGTTGGATTCGAATTCGAGTTGAGTTTAAGCTAGAATATTTAAATATCGAGTTTTGAGTTGAGTCGAGCCAAGCTCAAAGCCAAATGCTCACAAGCCAGCTCGCTTGATTAGTAGCCCTACATGCAATGCAGTATTGTAGGAGCTCAGGAGATGTGGGTGTGGCCAATCGCCGCCAACCATAATTTGTGGTTATTTTATGAAATATCACAAAATTTCCAAAATAGGTGTCACATATTGTAAAATTGCCAAAACAAAGTTCTTTTTCCTCCTCATGTGGTTGATGGCTAAGACACCGAAATCATGATTTCGTCTTCTATTACAGAAGCATATGATTGTCATTCACACGAGTAAAAACATAAACATGCTCGTGATATAAGTTGGCTACCAAGAATTCGAGCAGTCTTCGTAGAGGACTCTATACCTTATAGAAATGGTTGTATAAAATTCTTATTGTGTATGTAAATTGGATGAGTGGGTAGGTGTGGATGTGTATTTGTTAGGTGCCCATTAGGCGATCAGTTACTATAGGTGTGAATAAATAGACCCATAGGGACATCAGTTACACTTAATCCCCTAGTTAATTGTATCCCCTAGTTAATTGGAGGACAATTAACTAGGGGATTAAGAGTAACTTATGTCCTTATGGGTTTGTTTATTCACACCTGCAGTGTTACCTTCATAAAAAAAGGGTTATGGATAGATAGTTACTTCCAACTTCAAGACATTTAGGTGGCACCACTATTAAAGCTTTGTATGTTTTGGGAAAAAAATACATTTAGGCAGGAGTACCATTAATAGAATTTTGTACGCATTGGGTATGTATAGAATTGACATTGTTTGCCTTCCCTAGAAAACAATGCATCAATGATGATAAAATCCATTTTACATATAAAAGATATTTATAAAAAAATTTAGTGGACTTATTTTTTACAAAAAAGACGGAGCTTCCCTAAAAAATGTTTTCTTTTTACATTTTTTAAATAATAATAATAAGACCTATTATGAAGGGTCTTAATTTACCTTTTTGTTGTAGTTTGTTTGATGCATATGCCCAAAACTTGAATATTTCATTAGAGGACTTGCCACAGTTTTGTGAGAATGAGTTCCCTGATTGGTCATTGGATCATGTAATTTATGTTTATTTTATTATTATTATGATTAAATTATCCACAATTCTTCTTTGAATTTGGCTGACTTTTTTACTTCAACATATGTAGTTGGCGAACCTAGGTGATGAGGCAGATAGGAGAATTATTGTATTAGCATATGGACTGTCTCTTAATGTTAGAAATTTTAATGGTTATTTTGTGAATGGTTATTTGTTTCACAAAAGCCCTATGGGAAACAAAACATATATCCAATCATGGAGTATGCATTAAGGGCTGTGTTTATGCATATGGAGAGTGCAACACCCATTTTTTGCTCTAAGCATGGATCAAAGTGCAAAATTATAATTCGAAAAGCTATTCGTCAAAGTGGATTTTACCCTAAAGGAGGTTTAAGATGGACACCTTATTGGATTTTTCATACAATGGATGCTAAATTATACTACATAGGAAATGCCTTAATTTTAAGGAAGCTCCTAGTATGAGCACTCTGAGTTATGGGAAAGGCAACACCCCTAGAAACTAAGAGGGTGACTTTACAAAATGAGATGATCATTCTGAGCTACACAAAGGCAACACCCCCAATGCACCTAAGAGGTTGAGCTTGAAATGATGGAGATGTATGATCGAGTTCTTATACTTAGTTACAACTTTTGAGTTAGGTGATTTATTCTTAGATGGTGCTAAACTTAACACGAGTAATACATGGGTTATGGTTACCTGTTCTACAAACCCGCAAATGAAAATTAAATACACAAACACAAAATCATCAACAAGTGCCCGAACATCATACTCGAGCACTAAGTATGAACCTTGTGCTCCTCTAGTCCATGTTACTCTATCACACATACAATTGCAACCAAATATATTTAGCGTACCTAGTGTTGCTCCTCATTGTGTTCCAAGGCTTTGAGGCTTACATACCTTGAAAATGATTATTAAGAAACTTAATACTGCACAATGATAATAATAATAATAATAATAATAATAATAATAATAATATAATGCTAAGGCACACAATCATACTTAACACATCCACATGTATCATAACAAAGCTTAAGGCACCAGCCCAAATCAAAATACAACATGAAGTCTCATAGTTCTTGATAGTACATAAACTTGAAATACATAATAAATTTCCCCAAATACATAAGTTAAATACAAGACAATTCATACACACGATACCATTTCCTCCCATGAGCCTCTCGATCCATCCACCTATATCGGCCATTGACATGCATACTCACCTATATAGATATAGAAAATCTTTTAGTAATAGCAAAAGTTTGGTTATCAGTCTGAAAATAACTACGATAAGCAATACTGGCATATTGATATCTTAATGCGGTAAGCTGAGGCCGACAAGAGCGAATATCATATAGTAAATGCTGGAGCAAACTCGACACCTTCATGCATACATACATACATACAAGAGATTAGATCCTCATATCCTCTATATATCACCCACCATTGTATTTAGGTGGCTTGGAACAATTAGATTTGTGTCACAATTTAAGAAAATGCATTGCATTCTTAGTACCCTACTTACATTGCACTACTATAGGGTGCAAAGAAGTACTAGTACAATTCATACAACCCGTACCACTCAGTCTTGTTTGTAAAATTTACAAAATTGTGCGTACTTATATAATAGGCATAGGAGGATGCTTATATAATAATTTTTTTGATCTTCAGTTTGAAAACTAACAAGGGATCTCATCCTTATAGGTCTATTAAATTTGCAAAAAACTCGACTAAATAGCCCGACATTGGAGGGATCCGATGAAAGCCCGCTGACTCCATCGTATGTTTATAACTGGGCTAAACTCGTCACTCAAAGAGCTAAGCAAAGATGAAGTAAATGAGTCCATAGACTTGGACGAGTTGAACATCCTAACTTGGTGTAACCAAGCAAAGAGATAGAACTTGAATTAGACTCGAATCACATTGGCTCACATATTGAGGCAAGGCCTCAACACATACACAACACATAAGATGCTTAACTAACTTAATTACTTGCTAAGTTCATATTAAACCATATTAGATAACTTAATTAGTGTTTAGGGTTACAAGTACTCTTAGTTGGAAAAGTCCAAACTTAGGATTTAATCTATTGGACTTAATCGGACAACTTTTTGGGTGGGCTAAACGGTGTCCAAATGAGTTGAAATTTGGACTAGTAGGCCTTGACACTCTAGGGGTTGGGTGCAAAATTTACCAAGTATTGTTCTATGGGCCAACATGGTGAACAAAGCTCACTAAGGTTGGGCTAAGGTGTTGGAAACAATGTTCCTGGATGGTGCACCAAATTTACTAAGAGTCGTTCTTGGGTTTGGAGACTCCAAATGGATCTACAAAAATGGGCAAGCTTAGCCAACACCGTGATATTGAATCAAGTAAAATTTCAAATCCAAATTCTAAGGATTTGGGAATGAGTGGACTCGGGAAGGGAAGGCATTGGCTAGGTCGTTTATGAAGCTGGCTAGACCTAATGGGCTTGGAAAAATCATAGCACAAGTTCTAGTGAGCTAAAGGCTCTCAAATTTTAGAGGAATGTTTTTTTAGAACAAATACTAAGGTCTGGCTAAAATTTAATAAAATTTCATTGCCAGTAAGCTAGGTTTTCAAATTTTACATTTGTAGTTAATGAACTAAGGTTTCACCCTCCAATCCTACACACTCCTGAAAATCATATTAACTAGCCACATATATAAATTTTAATTGTTACTAAAATTTATATGTTTCTAGTAAACCTTTGGGAGTCCTGATGTAATTTTATGAACATCTTTTAATAAGTACAGAGCAAAATCTCAGAGCATGACATGACATACATACAACACACCAAACACACCAAATGATTAGGGGTTTTGTTCATGCTTTTTAAGTGGTTAAAATAGCTTGGTATTTTTACAAGAGCAAGCTAACATGAAGACATATAAACATTAAAAAGATGAATATCAACAACCTACACTAGGCTGTAAAAATTGGGGAAATGAGGGGCCAGGTCATAGTATCTATGAAAGCTACCATATTTTGCCAAGTTTGGACACCCCTACATGATCATATATGTCATAACAGACAAAATGATATGCATGAAACTTGTAGATCTATCATTCATGAACACAACAAGAATAATAGCATTTAAAACTACCATCTACAAAGTGAAATATTCATTTTACACTAAAATAGTGCAAGCAAATGACAATAGATCATTCAAAAATGCATAAATATTTTTATAAACATGGAAATGTGATGATTCCAAAGCCTCATACTTCTAACATAGATACTACATGGGAAAATGTGCAAAAATTATATACAAGCAAGTATCTACACAAACAGATGCACACAACAAAAAAATTAGGTAAAAGGAGGGACCTTTACTACAACCCGTAGCTAGAGGAGGTCTCTTGAGGACAACCCCAAGACCTGCCACTCTAGGGTCTTGGCCAAACTTGAAGAGGCTAGGAGAGGTGGGGAAGGGCTGAAGATAAAGAGGGTAAGCTAAACACCAAGAGAAGGATCAAAGAGGAATACAATGAAGGGTAGAGAATGAGTGGGAAGGGGAGCTTTTATAGAAAAGGGGAAAAGCTCCAGTGCAAAGGTGCCTGGCCTTTGCAAGCCGGACCACAAAAAACAGGACCACATAGGTAAAAATGCGTGAACTGGAGTGCACACAAGCTCATGCTTGGGCATAATGGTGCCTTTGCGCTAGCCAAAAGAACCGTTGTGCCCTTACTTGAAATCATAACACTAAATTGTGTTGTTGACCCCGCATGGTCTAGGATCGGCCAAAAGAAAACACCCTAGATTTGTGAGGGATACTATCTTAAACCAAAGTAAACTCGATCAAATAAAAACCGAAAAGAAGAGTCGGGATGACATTGTAAAACCCGGGTCATTTGCCCGAGGATTTTCGTATCAGCTCAGTTGTCACCCGAATCAAGTTAGTGGGGTCTGGTCCTTCGTTCCATAATTTTAGTATGATATGAAATATGGTTGCCCGACCCTAGCCTCCTTCAGCTTCGGTACCCCCACTGGATGCTACATGCCCAGTCTTTTTATTTTTGGTTCGGTCGAGTCAAGTCTAGTTAGTGATTAGGACCAAGTCCCTCATGAGTCTAGAGTGTGTTGTTGCATGTTTGTAACACTTTTGATCAATCCTAGCCCTTGGAGGACCTGTGACATGGTTCCTGAGGTTGCCCTGGCTGCCTTATACCCTAAGTGTGCGTAGCTTGTGCTTGGTGCAAAGGCGTTGTGCCAGTACCCTTATGCCAGCTGCATCTGGGGTTAGGGTTTTAGTTTAGGGCACCAAGGCAATGGCAGAGCACCATTGCGCCCAAAAATTTTAAATTCCCTTCTTTTTACCTTGGCGCAAAGTTGCTGCGCCAGCGACCTTGCCCCTTGAAAGTTGGCCCGAAGCATGCTTGTGGTTCAATTCATTAACTCATGTGCCTAGTTTTTCGGCTTTTCATGGTGCAGCTTGTAGAGGCCAGTACAAAGGCTTTGGAAGAGTGTCCATGCGCTGGAGCCTTTTCCCTTCTCTATTTAAACCACTTACCCCCTCATTTTTCAACCCTTTCTCTCAATTTGCTCGGGCTTCCCCCTTTCCCCTTGGCTTCCCTCTTCATCTCTAGGCTTTCCCAAACTTGCATGTGTATATCTATGTTAGGAATCGTTAGGTATTAAAATCATCTCATTTGCATGTGTATAAAAATAGATATATGGACTTTTTAGTGTTTTGGTGTTGTTTACATGCACAATTTTAGTGTAGAATTCATATCTTGTGTTTTAGGTGGTCTCTTTGCATGATATTTGTCTTTTTGCACTCACAAGAGATAGATATACATCTTTTATGTAAATTACTTCGTATGTTATGGTGTGTATGAGCATGTCGGGGTGTGAAACATGGTAAAAGGTGGCAGCTTTCATAACTCTTGTTACCGACCACACTTTTCCCTAATTTTTACACCCTAATGTAGGCTTATATTGGTTTCAATCTTTTGCATTCTTATAGATCTATTTGTTGGCTTCCTCCTGTAAAATGTTCACACTAAAATAACCACCTAATGGGCATGAACAAAATCCCTAATTACTTGATGTGTTCACTGTGATGTATGTCTATTTTGCCATGCTCTGAGTTTGTGCTCCATAGAGTGCTAACTAAAGGTGGTTAATAAAATTTGTAAAAATTACATAAAGACTCCCTATTTGTTTACTGAAAATATGTAAGATTTTACACTAATTAAAAATCATATAGGTGACTAATTTAATTAGTTGTATAGAGTGTGCATGAATTTAGGGTGAAACCCTTGTTCCTTAACTTCGGATTTAAAATTAGAAACCATAGTAAAATGGTAATGAAATTGCACAAAATTTCTCCCACACCTTAGGTTTGGTCCCTATAATACCAAATTAAAATTTGGGACCATGTGGATCAGTTGATCCTATCTTAGGATTTTCCCAAGGTCAATAGGTCCACCTACCTTAAGAAACTTCTTAGCCAATACCTTCCACTCCCGAGGCCATTTAGGTCCAAATCCTTAGATTGTGAACATAAAAGCTTACTAGGCACAAGCATACGGTGTCAGCTACCTATTCCCCTACCTTGGCATGCATATTTTCATAGCCAATATATCTATCGATAGGATTGCTGTGTCTGAAGAGGATCTAAGCTATGATTTGGTTGTGTCAACTCTTGCTGGACCCATTTTCACCACCTAAGTATGTGTGAGGGGTGTCATTGTGCTTATCTAGCAACAGATCTTGTTCACAAATTTTATAGTGTTGCCAATGAGGGAGTTTGGCACTATATTTTAGCATGGATTGGATAACTCAGCACCATGCATTGATTGACTACCAAAGAAGAAGGTTCAGCTCAGACCTGAAGAAAAATGTGCCAATTGCATTCCAAGGCAAAGTCAGAGATAGTGGCAGATGTTTGATCTCGTTCAGTGAGTCCAACAATTGTTTGAGTGGGGTTGTGAGGTTTTCCTTACTATAATAGTAGCTTCATCCAATCCATTAGCATCAATGCTAGCACATATCCAAGTGGTCAAGGATTGGAGTATGTCGTTGATTTGGCTTCTGATACCACACCTATCTCTAGGGAGCCGTATCAGATGACACCACTTGAGCTTAGGGAGCTCAAGATCTAGTTACAGGAGCTATTGGTGTAGGTAGTCATTAGGTCGATTGTCTCACCTTGGGGTTCTTTAGTCCTCTTTGTCAGGAAGAAGGACAAAAACATAGAGTTGTGTATTAACTATTGAATGCTCAACTAGGTGACAGTAAAGAACAGTTATCCCCTCTTGCTAATAGATGATTTATCTGATCAGCTTGGAGGAGTTGGAGTGTTTTCAAAGATAGTTCTTAGAAGTCGCTATCATTAGTTGAGAATAAGATAGGAAGATGTGCTAAATATGAACTTGAAGACTTGGTACAAGCATTATGAGTTCTTAGTCATGCTTTTGGAGCTGACTAATGAATTGGCAGCGCTCATGGATCTCAAGAACTAGGTGTTTAATCCATACTTGGATCAGATCATGATTGTGTTCGTGATGACATTATGATCTACTTGAGGTCCAATGAAGAGTATGAGATGCACTTGAGGATTGTTTTGCACACTCTATGGGAGCATTGCCTATATGTAAAGCTTTCCAAATGCGAGGTTTGGCCGTTCTGAGGTGGTATTCTTAGGTCATGTTGTATCAGTGGCTAGAATCGCATCCTACCACAACCATAGAGGATTGGCCAGATATTATAAGACATTCAAACAAGGTCTCTCTTCCCTGGCAACCCCTCTCCCATGACTGACAAGGAAGGAGGAATACTTCATGTGGAATGATTCATGTGAGCAGAGTTTTCAAATTCTGAAGGAGAGACTTACTTACAGCTCTAGTGCTTAGCCTACTAGATGGGCATGAGGATTTTGTTGTCTATAATGATGTGTTTGACATTGGACTTAGCTACATTCTGATGGAGAGGGGCAGAGTGATGACATATGCATCCCAATAGCTGAAAGTCCACGAGTAGAACTACCAAACACATGACTTGGAGCTCACATCAGCCGTGTTTTCCTAGCAGATATGGAGATATTATCTGTATGGTGTAATTATTTAGCTCTTCACTAATCACAATAGCTTGAAGTAAATCTTCACACATGAGGATTTGCACATCAAACAATGCAAAAATGGCTAGAGTTCCTCATGGATTACAATATTGACATTGCCTACCACCACCGACAAGGTGAATGTCATGGTAGATGCCTTGAGGAGAAGGCCAATTGCATGTGGAGTCAGATTGGGTGTTATGGGTATCCGACATGAGGTCTAGACAAATGATGTAGGAGACCAACACTTTGTAGCAGTGATGGAGGGACACACTATTAGTACAACCAAAGCATACCATGTCAGGCAAGCACAAGCAAATAATCAGTTACCCGAGCAATGGTTTGTATAGGGGACTTATTCCAGGTTGGTTAGAGATGTAGATGGTCTCTATAGGATGAGAGGATGGCTGAATGTTCTAGATGTACCGGCACATCGACATTTGTGTGAGGACATCCTTCATGAGGCCCATTACTAAAGGTTATGGTGCATATGGGCTCAGCGAAGATGTATCAAGATTTGTGTTGATCTTACTGGTGGTTAGGGTTGAAGAAAAACATCCTCGACACTATGCTGTCACGATGTCATGTCTGTCATTAGGTCAAGATCAAGCACCAGTGTAACACCCCAATTTCAGTTCACCTAAGAATCGAATCAGAAATGTTACAATCGAGTCGAGTCATGTCTAAAGCTATTAATCGGTAAGATTCAATGAATGATATAGATTGAAATAGCCTATTTGGCATGTTGAGAATGGAAGACATTATTAAATATTTGTGAAAACACATACAAACATTCTATTCCCGAGGGATCTTGATAATTCCACCTTTGAATTCCTCAAACCTAGAGAAGTGTGGAGGTTCACAAGTACTGCTGTGCAGTGTATGTCTCGACTTTTAGCTTCAAAGGGTACTGAAGGCGTATGCTTGAGGGTTGAGAGTAATACAGAGGATGTAGAGAGCTAAGAGGAAAGAAAATGATTCTCCCGCACAAGGGATGGATTAAAGTAACCAAGGAAAGACAATGAGATGGAAAGGGGACGTTGTCGCACGAATTTGACGACTCCTAGTTGTTGCACTTGTGAGAGTTCTTCAGGAAGAATAATGAAGTTTTTATTGAAAAGGAGGATCAGTTCTTCTGTGTCAGTTTGTTATTAGTTATTTTTAGAATTAGCTATTTCTAGACTAGTAATGCTTGTTAGTAACATCTTTTTATTATATATGAAGGTGAGAACCGCGAGGGATGAGCACTATCAGGACTATGGAGGAGCAGCACTATCGCGCACACATGTACTTGCCAACAGTAATTGGTGATGTATTGAACTATGTAGATAATGAGATTTGAATGATATTCTGCAAACTACTAAAGATATTTTGTATGTGAATGCAAATGGAAAGTGGAAAATGAACAAGGTGAGGTACGAAGTGAGGATAACTAGAATGTGAAAAACATGTTGTGTTTGGACGGTGTTTTCAATTTTTATTGCTATAAATACATACTAATTGTTGTTGATAGGTGGCCCCTATTGCACTTTTAGGGGAGGCTTTGTTTGTTTCATTTTCAAAATAGATATTTCTTTTGAACTTTTCGTTTGTTTGGTTTGTTTGTTTTCTTGTTTGCAAATCATGGTATGCATGTAGTACAACGTTAGAACCCAAACATCTCATTCATGCTTTGCATGTTGCATCACCATCTTAAGACATCAAGGGTAGATTTGGGTCAGCTTAATCAAATCAGATTAGGGAACATTTTGGTTGCCGGTAATATTTTTGGGTTGGTTTACGGGTGAACCAAAATTGGATGTTACATTGGAGGAGCTCACGGTTTGTATTGCGTGAAGAGACCACGTGAAAACTGAGTGTTAGGGTATGAAGCCTTGACACACGATAATGCCTCTATGTTTTAATACATCTATTGTGGGGTATGCGAAAAAGGTAGCCCACGACCCAATGTTTACTTTACCACAATTTATCAACATGAAGTAATAAGATATCTAATCTAAATCACTAGAGCTAAGTATAAGAACTCGATCATAGCACAATGTAATAGCATCAACTAATAAGATACCTAATTTAAATTACTGAAGTTATGTATAAGAACTGGATCATGTATCCACATCTTTCAAGAATGCAACCTCTTAGCTACATTGGGAGTGTTGTCTTTTGTAGCTCGTAGTGATCATTGCATATAAAAGTCACCCTCTTAGTCCTAGGGGAGGTGTTGTCTATTTTGTGGCTTGGAATGCTAATTCAAGAGCCCTTAAGTTTAAGATCATTCATATGTTTGTATGTCAACATGCATTGTGTGAAAATCCTATAAAGTGTTTGTCTCAAGGCTCTTAGAGGGTTTAGATCCGTTTAGTAAAGTTAGTACAACAGAAGTCCAATGAATAGCTTTTCGAATTATAATATCAAGATTCAATCCGTTCTTTGGGCCGAATCGGGGTGTTACACCCGCCAAAGCCGACCTGACCGAACTTTAATGGTAAGGTCTTGAATAATTGATAATAGGGTTTGGTTTGACAAAAATGGGCACCTGATTATAAATGGTGAGGTTCGATAATAGAGTGATAGGTACCCGGTACCCAATACTCGATTCATATATTACAATTTTATTTATGAAGATGAATACCTCCTTTACTTTTGAAAACTAATATTAATTAATAAAATCATCAAATATCCTACTTATTTTTTTGATTATTTTTTTACTTAGCGACACCTTTTAGAACATATATTATTATTATATAGTTTGAATATTTTTTTCCAAACATGTAGTTTGAATAGTTAAATGGCTATGCATTTAGTAAATAGTTGTTAGATTATTTTCAATAACATGCAAGTATACACGGTTGAAATAAGTAGTATGATGATAAATTAGACTATCGTTCCCACAGAGAGATGAATTTCCTTAAATTAATTAAAGAAAATAAAATTAAGAACAAAACAGAAATAATTGACTTAACGAAATCTAAATAATAACTTAAATAAAAAGCGGAGTTAAAATTATAAAACTCGTTCTAGAGTCGAATTTCCCTTAACATGAATTTAATCTTCATCAAATCTTCCTCTTATCTTTTATTCCCTCAGATTGTCGATCTAGGATAATTATATGACATGGTGGCTCCCGCTCCTTCATGCTTCTATTATTTTGCCTCAATTTCTACCTCCCGGTGATAATTGATTAATCAACAAAATAATGCATTAAGAATTACCTTACAATCGCATACGGTGTTGTGTATCTTCCGACCACAACGACAAACAAGTCAAAAGACTCGTCGTATGATGAATTATCAATGACTAATCTAATTAATTTTTCCCGAAATCTAATTAAACCTCATGATCTAAGAAATAGGTGATCAATCTACTCTTAGCATTAAAAACATGACAATTTAAACAATCCGATTGAATAAAGTAAGTGAATATTCAATTAAATCATGTTAAGTTCCATTCTTCTCTAGAACAAAATATAAGACTACTTCATAATAAAAATAGAAATTATTATAAAGAAGAAACTAATTTTTATTATAAAAGAAAAAGAATTACAAAAACTAAAACTACTACTTTCACTACACTCCGAAGCCAAGAGATGAGATATGATCAATAACAAATGACTACCCCTTTATATAGAAGTGGAGATACAAGAATTCGAAGAGGGTGTTCACAAATTGATGTAGTCTAATTAATTATAATATCCCTTCAAGTTTCCAACTGTTCGACTCCATTGAACACTATAAATTGTAGCCATCGGGTGGGGCTAAGTGTCATGACCAATCAAATCCAAAGCTTAATTTATTCATATTTTTCTGCATTGAAACACCAAAATTAAGCATATCTAATAAAATATTAATTAACTAGAATATAATGAAAAATGTCACTAAATTAATAATGTTTATACCCGAGAAGTACAAAATCATATTAAAAATATGGGGAAATATTACATATTTTAAACACTTAACAATAGTCAGGTCTAGTTTTACCTTAATGAAAAATGGTTAGGTTTGGTATTAAAGGTAAAAAATTAAATGATACATATTTGGGTTTGGTTTATAAATTTGGCTTAACTAGTGGTTTTGGTTGAGACAATACCTAATCAAACTCGATTGATAGGCGCCCCTAATAACAAGTGTTGTTTTTTATGAAGATGAATCTGCTTTGTAACTATTTATAAAATGTTCTTTGGTTTGGGGATTATGTTTTCATCTTCTTGGTTTACGTCTTGAAACATGGAATTGTAGTACAGTGATGGACTTTGTCGAATTGATTTTGCAGTTAAATGACCTATATTGCTCTATTTCTCCCGCTTTTCTCTTGTCTGTGCTCTTAGTCATGGATTCTATTTGGTTTGCTCTGTAATAAGATCCATATGAGGTACTGATGACTTTGAGTTAGACAAGGCAATCACTAGCATTCAGCAGCGGTTCTCCTCTTTTTCTGCCATTTTGTTACCACAAATTATGATATGGAACAAGAGAACTACGAGTGGAGCTGTTAATTTGCCTATTAATATATTTATCAATTAGATGTACTTCCAGTTTAGATATGATGGGAGTTACTTTGAGGATTTGACTGTCTTAAGAGCAGTAAGGTATGCAGTTAGTTGAAAATGTCCAAAAGTTGTTTTCAGGTTGGACTGCAAATATGTAGTTCAAGGTTTCCATAGAAATACTTCTAATGTTAATGTCTATCTTTTGGGATGTTCATATGGGTGTTTGCAGTGGTGGGGTATCAGCAAAACCCAACCCCACCAAACTCTAAGAGTTGGGGTTTGGTATCCATATCATAAGGTTTGGTTTTACTTTTTATGATAGTTGGGTTTGGTTTCAAGTACCAGGTAATAACAAATTATTTAAAAAGTATTTTTAGTATGATTTGTTATAAAAATATTAGCTTAATTAATATCCTCACATTTGTAAATAATTATGTTTAATTAATTTTTTGATATTATTATCTAAATTTATTTTTTTATATCATATAATATGGATGGGTTCAGGTTTGTTAAATTGTAATGATTAGATTTGGGTTTGAATAATTAAAATTTATATAAAAATTTAAGGTAATTAGTGGGTTTAGTTTAGCTAATACCTGATTAAACTTGACCGATAGGCACTTTAGATGTTTAGATCGCCGTGTGTTGTTTGTATGAAATATAACTAATCTTTGCTATGAGATAGTAGAGAGAATAATTATTTGACTCATGTTAAAGCACGGTCAGCAGCAAAGTCTTGTAACATGCATTGTGCTCAACTCATACATTGTGTACTGAACTTATGCTATTGTTTGTGGCCGGAAAAAAAGAATTTTGTTTTTTGATTAAATTAAAAAATATAATTTAAAATCAAATACGGCTATATTTGTTATGTGAATTGTACTTCTGTTACGAATTTGGTCTTCGCAATCCGCAATTACATGTCATCTGGTTTCAAAATATATTACCAAATATGCTATTAACATCTATTATTAGTAAAATTCTTATTCTTGTTAAACATATTTATATCGTTACTATTTGTCGGGACCTACGCCAGGCTCAGCCTTTATAAAGTTTTACATTATTTTTTAATATTAATTATTTCATTAATACTATAACTAATTAATATTTTTTTAATAAAATGGGCAAAATCATTAATTACTTATACGAGCTATAGCTTTGCTCAAAACCAATGATTAGATATCGTTTCTCACATTTTTGTTAGTGACGGTTAAACGGATAGCCCAAGTGCTCCTTGTTTAATCCAATTTGCCGGCTCTTGTTTTTTGGTATCATCCAATGCTCATGACGGTAAGCCAACTCCACTTCCGGCCACCATAGCATCTTGTGCATGAGATGACGGTGGTATATATATATATATATATATATATAGGGGTTGGGTAACCTGGGGGCGACCCAGGAAAATTTTCCTGTTGGGTAACCTGGGGGCGACCCAGGAAAATTTTCCTGGGGTCGCCCCAAATCTGGACCGTCCGATCATAAGGACGGCCCAGATTTCTTATTCTTAAACCCTAACCCCTCCCCTCCTCCCATGCGCCGCCTCTGCCGAGCCGCTGTCGCCGCCGCCGCGCCACCCCGCCCTCGCCGCCACCGTCGCTCGCCGTCGCCACCGTCGCTCGCCACCGTCCGCGGCGTGGGTTGTCGCCACGTTGCCGCGCGACCCTGCCACTGCCGGGGTTGTCCCCACGTTGCTGCGCAACCTCGCCTGCCAGTGTCGCCCTTACTCCTCGGCCGATGCGGACGGGTGCGGTGACGGCGGCAGTGCCATGGACGTGGGTGCGGCGAAGGCGTGGCACCGCCGCTGCCGAGGATGGCGAGGGCAGCTGCAGCGGCGCGGCGGCTGCGCTGGCGGCGAGGTCGCAAGCGGGCGTGGCGGCGCGGATAGGCGACCCGGTCGGCGACGCGGGCTAGGGTGTGGGTGCGGCGACGGCGGCGGCGCAATGGACGTGGCCCGGCAGAAGATGGCGGCGTCGCGGCCGAGGGTGGCGAGGCGGCGGCGGCAGTTGGAGGGTGGATGGTTAGGATTAGGGTTTCTTTTAAATGGATCTGAGCCGTCAGATTAGATCTGACGGTCCAGATTAGGGTGACCGCATGAAATTATTCCTGCGGTCGCCCTCAGGCTTAGCCAAACCTATATATATATAGGCTTTTAAACCATACTTCAGATCTAAAACATCCTTCACCAACACTTTGAGATTGCTATATAGCTAGTGACCTTCTCATTAATTTGAACAAAGCCTTCATTTTAGTTACAATCCAACAACCTTGTTTGATCAATCTAACGGAAGCGATAAGGCTCGAATCTGCTGCTGTTCTTCTCGTTGTTAGCATCGCTTCTTCGTCCATCATCGCCTTTGCGACGGAATATATCGTTGAAGACGATTATGGTTGGAGCGCTGGTGTGGATTACAAAGCTTGGGCGAAAGATAAAACATTTTATGTCGAAGATGTTCTTGGTAATTCATAATATATATCCCCCCATGCACTCACATATTAAGCAATGCATTTCATTTTTTTCCCACTTGATTGAAAATCATGCAATAAGATCTTTACCCATGTATCTATATGATGAGACGCAAGTCCAACTTGGTATACATCTTCAAATCTGGTAAGGTATAAGCCTTCCTATTCTTTAATTCACACCAGGTTTTTCGATCCGATATTTTCTCAGAACATGGGCTTTTTTGTTGAAATGGCGGTATTTTAACCCGTAATTAATTAAATATAGATCATAAAAATAATTTTAATGTCTAATTAAATATTTTATGCAATTCAAAAATCCGGTTAAATCCGGTTCGACATTACAGAACCAAATATGCTGTGTACTGGCTATAAATCCGCTATCATAACCGGTTGCCATGTTATTGTTTTGCAGTATTCAATTACAATGAAAGATACCACACGGTGGTGAAGGCGAATGGGACAGGATTTGCAGAGTGCCAAACATCTCCAAACTTAGGCATTTTCACTAGTGGAAATGATGAGGTGACCTTGACAACCCCCGGAAACAAATGGTACACCTGTGGAGTTGATGATCATTGCAGCTCTTATGAGCGGAAGCTTAAGGTTACAGTTTATCCCAAATCCATGGCTCACTCAATGCGGTCGTACCCCTAGGCCCATCTCCAGCTCCTGCTCCTTGGTTCTGGTGAACAGTGAAGACAGTGTATCATTAAGTTGGGTTTTTAATCAATTACTAAGAACCTTATTGATTGGAGTTTGGGATTTGTAGGTGGCATTCTCGATCCCCCATTTTGGCTTCTTGTTGTTTGTTCAATCAAATAAGTGCAACTTCGCAATGATTTAAGCGTTGAATAAAAGTCGGTGTCTTGTACACTTTAATGGCTTTCACCACTTTTCTCCACCTTATGTTTGATTAGTCTGAAGGGGTTGATATGTTAATCACAATGAATGTAGCTAACTTAACAAGTCAATGGATGGTACACATATTATTACTCCAAGGAAGAAGACGTGAAAAGGAGAAAAGAGTAACAATATATATAAATGTACAAAATATATTTAATTATTTGTTTACTAACTTTCAGTGTACACCGTCAGATTAGTTATATCCAATGGTCTCGCAGTCTAGCTAGCAACGTTGCAGATCAAAAAACTTTTTACAGGATATCAACTAAGCGGCCCCCAATAAGAAACTTGTAGTGATCCGCATTATGTGCGGCTAGACAAACTCCGATTTTAAAGAAAGTAGATTATAATGATCTAATTTGTATTTCATTTTATTGTATTTTGATATGTTACTGTCCTACTCTCAATTAGAATTTGGAGAGCCCTTTTATTAACAAGAGTGGACAAAATATTATATTTTCACTTCACAAAAAAAGAATTATATTTTCCCCACAAAGAATTAATAAATCAGAGATTAGAAAGCATACCTTTGGAGCGGATTAGATCGAGGATCTTATCATAGGTCAATCCTATTCACAAGATTGGAGTAGAATATGATCCATAGCCTATCCAGGATATGAGCTTTCATGTACTCTCTGTCCTCTAGACTATTAGTAGAGTTTTAACATCCCTTATGTATAATCAATCATTGACGCAATAATAGTCATGACTTAGATATGATCAAATAATCTTCCTTTTACACAAAATTTTTTTTATGACTACAATAATAATTGTCACAAACAGACCTCTTATCTCTGAATCACTTATAGTTAAAGATAACAACCTAAAAAAATTGCATAATTTTATCATCTAAAATATAAGTTCCAATTTGATGGTTTGCCGACCAAGAAAAATCTTCCTAGTCGGGAGGCTAAATTCTTCCATCCAGTAAAATTTAGGATAATTTTGTAATTTTATGAGGTAATTGAGAAAAAGAGGAGAACATGGAACAAACTGACCTCATGACCAGCAAATTGGAACTCCTCAAATATAGTTGAAAGTATAAGGGTATAGGAAATGAATAATGTTTTGAGGATCTCACACAGTTAGGGAAGCATGGATCATTCTCCCACTATCCTCCTGTCGAAAGAACATACATAGTATGATTCACATGATATAATGGATTTTATACTGAGAAATAATATTACTCATAGAGAGCGTATGTATATACTCAACACCATATAGAGTTAGTTCAATCACTATTCAACAGTAATTGGTCGGAGATGCTTAGCATAGTCACATAAATATTGTATCTATCCAAAGTCTCACATATGGCTATCAATGATATATATGGTTTTGAAAAACCATATTGACCATTATAGAAAACGGTCTTACCTAGATCTGTATCAAGGTGACATATATGATATGAAGTGCTTATGTATTGGCTTTCATTGCTCTCTAGTAGTAGAGATGAATACTCGATTAGAGAGTCATTCATATTATTCCTATGTATTAGTATAATTAAGTGAAGTGAAAAATATATCACTATCATAAATAGTAAAAAATATAATAAGGTCTGATGAAATATATAAAATCTAGGAACGTAATCTCATCACTTTAACATGAAACACACATCTCGAACAATAGGATTGGTAAGTGGGTCTGCAACCATTTGATGCATAGAAATATATTTCAAGTTTGCTTTATTCTTTTGTGCTATGTTTCAAATGAAGTTAAACTTGATATCAATGTATTTGGTTTTGTTATGATATATGGAATCCTTTGTGTAAGCTATAACGGCTTGGTTATCACAAAATGTAGTCACAGAATGCAAAGATGAGGTTGTAACTCCTAAATGATGTAGAAAATGTCTCAACCAAACACCCTCTTACACCTCACTGGAAACATCTATACATTTTTCTTCTGTGGTTGATAAAGCAACACATGTCTGCTTCTTGCTTTTCCATGAAATAACACCTCCATTCATCAAGAAAACATAGACAAAAGTAGATTTGTAATGCCCCAAATCACCAGCCCAATCATCAACTGTATAACCAATCGGCTCCAAATCTGAACCTCTATATGGAAGAAAATAATGTGCAGTGCCCTTCAGGTATCTGAAGATCCTTTTCATAGGTTGCCAGTGTAATAGACTCGGATCTGAATGATATTTACTCTCTAGGTCCACAACATATGCTATATCTGGTTCAGTGAATATCATGACATACATTAAGTTGCCAATTGCACTTGCATATGAAATTTTGTTCATCTTTTATTTCTCTTCTAGAATCAAAGGACATGCTTTAAGGTATTTGCTTTTTCCTATTCTATGGGTGTACATGTGCTCAGGTTAACCCGTTCAAGAACCTTCTTGATATAAGATTCTTATGAAAGAGATAATCTCTTTAAATGATCCCGTTGAATTTTAACATTCAAACTAAATTCAGCTTCACTTGTCCTTCATCTCAAAATTTGAAGAGAACCATCCCTTAATAGAAAGTAGATACTCTCTATCATGACCATTTAGCAAAATATCATTCACATATAGAGATAAAATTACAAAAAAACTTATCTAAATATTTTATGTGGGCACAATGATCCTCTGGAATCATTGTAAAGCCAGAAGAAAGTATAGCTTTGTGGAAATGCAAATTCAACTATCTGGATGATTGCTTCAAGCCATAGATTGAATGTTGGAGTTTGCACACCTTGTTCTCATGACCTGGCACAACAAACCTTGTTGGTTGTTGCATATATATCTCCTTATTGAAATCACCATTCAAAAATGCGATTTTAATGTCCATTTGATGTAATTCTAGATCTAAAATATGATACAATGGATAATAACAGGCAAATTGAGGTAAATAGAAAAACTGGAGAAAAAGTTTCTTCATAGTCTACACCTTCATGTTGAGTATAACCCTTGGTAACTAGACAGGCTTTGTATCTTTCAATTGTGTCATGTGCCTTTCTTTTGAATTTAAAAACTCATCTGTTGCCAATAGTCTTATGTCCTTGATGAAGATCAACCAAAGTCCAAAATGTGTTAACCTTTATTGACTTCATTTCCTCTTCCATTATCTTTTTCCACTTATCACTAGCAAGACTAGACAATGCCTCCTAAATTGTCTTTGGTTCGTCATCATTTGGAGATTGAATCATTTCATATTCCCCTTGAAGTATTGAAGCTTCAATCTCGATATCAAAACGACATCAAGGGACAAGGGCATGCTCATGTCGGCGTAATGGTCCTTCTTAAGGAATCTGAATTTTCCTCCCACTCCCATTAGGATGAAATTCCTTGTGATCATCTTCAACCTGTAGAATAGGTTAAAGTGAAGTAGTACTAGTGCCAGATTGATATCTTAAAAAGAAATCTAAATTTGAATTAATATGGCCTCCTTGTGGAAAATCATTTTCGACAAAAATAATATCTCGTGATTCTAGTTTAGAAATACTTCCATCTACTTGTTCGTTAATGAACGCATACCCCATAGAGTGTTTAGCGCATCCAATACAGATATATGTTTTTCTTCTGGGACCCAATTTGCCAAATTTATTATAAGAACCATGA
This sequence comes from Piper betle, assembly GCA_033002965.1. NCBI lineage: Eukaryota > Viridiplantae > Streptophyta > Magnoliopsida > Piperales > Piperaceae > Piper > Piper betle. The sequence continues at coordinate 70,539 of JAURVB010015140.1, forward strand.
GCAAAACAGCCGACCCCCAAGGTCTTAAATGAGTAAGATTAAGTTTTCGATTAGTCCATAATTCATAAGGTGTGAAAGATACTGATTTTGAAGGCACTCAGTTAAGTATGTAGGCAGCAGTCAACAAGGCATCACTCTAGAAGAAAATTGAGAATTTAGCCTATGCCATTATTGACCTAACTATATCGAAAAGGACTCTATTCCTTTACCCAGTAACACTATTTTGTTGTTGCGTGTAAGGAATAAATAATTACCTAGCAATTCCCTTTTCTCCATAACACTCTTAGAATTAATCAGAAAGATGCTCTCTACCTTTATAAGTTTTCAAGGCTTTGATTTTGGTATTTAATTAATTTTCAGCCATATGTTAAAAATGCTTGAAACAATCTAAGGCTTCATACCCATAGGAAATTAGGTATAATACACCAAAATGTGTGAAGTCAATAAAAAAATGATGAAATAATGAACGTCATGTCTAACTCTAATATTCATAAGGCCACAATGTCAAAATGAAAGAGTTGCAATGGATTTTGAATTCTAGTAGCCTCTTCAAAAGGTTTCCTATTAGCTTTTCCCACCAAGCAATGCTCACATATTGGTAAATCAATATTTGATAGAGGTTCAAACAAGCGCTCTTTAGTTAAACGGTGTATACGATCTTGACCAATGTGTCCTAATCGTGAATGTCATACCATTGCACCAATTAAAATATTACTACTTGAAGCAAAAAATGAATGATTATTATTATTTGGAATTTGAGAATAATAAATATCTAAAATAATAAAACCACTAGAAATGAAACTAGATCTATAATACTCAAAACTAAAATAAATGATTAATGTATGACCACTAAATTTAAAGAATATCCTAACTCCAAAAGGACTCTGACTGACACTATATTTCGCCGAATATTTGGAGCATAAAGGACGTCATGCAAAAGTAAAGCTGACCACCTAGCAACACTAACTTGTAAGTGCCTACTCCTTTGACTTCAATTTTGGACTTGTTGCCAACATAAATCTATCGCGTCCCTTGTGGAATTCAGTGAAACTCCACATATGTTCCTCATTCTTTAGTTATCTGTTCTGTTGCACCTAAATCAACAATCCAAGAAGGATGTAACTTGATCAACATCAAATAGCTATAAACACAAAGAGAAGCATTAGAAAAGGATATAACCTTTTTAGGCTCGAAGCAAAAACGGGTATAGTGTCCTTTTTCTCGCAATTGTAGTAAACAGTCATGCTCAAGTCCTTCTTTCCAAACGTTTTGTGATTCTTTGCTGGACCATTTTTAACTTGATGAAGTTTGTTTTGAAATTTGACCTTTCATCTTGGAGCTCCATCTTTTAGAACATCGCAAACCAGAAACTTGAGTCTGAGAAGATTCAACCATGAAAACATCTTCAGAGGATGTAATAGTCTCAAGGTACTCATCCTCTAACTCAAGATAACGTGAAAAATTGTCAAAAGGTAAAATATTTTCAATGTGAGTCAAATTCACTTTCATTTGCTCCCATGAATGGGGCAATGAGCAAGTATTAGCTTTGGCCTGTTAACAGTATACGTGTATAATTATATTTATCAAGACTCCAAAAACCACCAAGCTATCACACATATCATTTACATTAACCAAAGCATTTTCTTTGAGCTAGGTTTTGGCCCACATGATAGTCCTGTTCAGTTTTAATCACAACTTTCAAAAGAGCATCATATTTCACATAACATGATAACCATCATTGCCAAATTTTTGGCACATCATGATAAAGTTTCATGCCCACCACATATCATCAAAACATCACATTCTTTTCATCCTCAATAGGTACATGTGTGCAAAATAGCATTGTTGCTCCCCCATGGTAGCCGATGGTGCACATTCGTCAGGGTTCTTGCCTACATATATAATAACAAAACATTAATAACGAGTGTTACTAGTCTAAAAATAACTACATATCAAACTGGCATATGAGAGCTAACTCTCACGTAAAAATAAAACATTTATAGCTTCATCAGAAACCTCATAAGGGCAACTACTTAGAAGCCACCAACTATAGCTTTGATAGCGTCCGATTTTGACTGGTCTAATGCCTCTCTTGGCATTTTCTAAACTATTCCTCGCTCAAGAAAACCAGTATACTAAAACCCTCTACATCTACCTTATATCACCTAGCTCTGAGCACAGAGGCCGAGTACTC